>BMAW01030690.1:2266943-2375946 GCA_019974015.1 Nephila pilipes | reverse complement strand
AAAATATTTCTCATTCATGAAACTACTAAAATAAATTGAAACATTGATTATTAAATTAATTAAATATTCTTGTATTAATAAAAAACACAGCGAAAAAAAATTAATGCAGTACAAAGATAGTTTAAACAAGTTGTGACAAGCTACTCTAGTATCATCAGGAACTGTCCCCAGGACTTATGCCGCCGTATTCAAACCCCCAAACATTAAAAAAAACTTACAATTTTTTTTTAAAAAAAAGAATCGGGAAAGAACCATGTTAAGCAGAAAAAAAACCCAGACATAATTGTATCAAGACAATTTACTCATATAGATTTACGGAAAATTATTTTATTGGGGAAACAAAATTTGCGTTTTCAACAAGTTAACAAATTAAAACAAGTTCTCACTATTTTCATAGATAATATAAATATATTTTTAAAACAGTAAACAAGTAGCACAATAATACACACACGAAATCTAAAAATCAAACTGAAACAATGGAAGTTTCTTTTCTGCAAAACCGCGAATAACTTCAATTTATTTCTGTAATTCATATTCAGTGACTAACATTACTAATCCATTAAGATCATTTTGAGTAGACATTGTTCTTTTAAAATTTATTATTTTTAATTTAGATCAAACATTCTTGTCCCGGTCGCAACAGTTATGGTCAACGGTAGCAAAATTTTTAAGACAATGCTCAAATCTGGCCGAATTTTAGGAGAAGTAACGAATTTAAGATCGTCAACTGGACCTTCTATCTTTGCTGCAAGTGAAGAAACAAGGCCTGTTTCGTCTGCCAGTTTCTAGTGTTAAAATCGGAGGAATCTCCGATCGTCAAAACGTTCTTGAGATTGTGCCTGCATTTGAAGCTGAGTTTGCTCTTCTCTAATTTTTTTCTTTTCATATCAACAACCAGTTAGTCCCTTTCCTTCCGCCAGACTTTCTGAGCAAAACAATCTGTAAGTATCTTACAGACTTTTCCAGATTTGATAAGATAAATCGAACAACCGAAAGCGCACGTATATTATTTTCAACCCTTCTCATTACTATTCGGTTACTTGCTGCAGGCTATTAACATTAAAAGCTCATCAAAATCGCTGAGGAAATGTTTCAAAAAACTTTTCAAATTGTTTGATTATTTGAAAAGAGTAATATAAAACTTCATGATATTCGCTTCATACGTCAAGGGATTTCGTAAAGATTTATTTCAATTTGTTAAGGGGACTTAGTACCTTTGCACCTTCAAACATTCGATTTTTCAAATTTATTTTTAAAAAATAGTACTAAATGTTAGGAGCATTTTAAAACAAACCGCGTCAAAATCCAACAATTATTACGCCCTGTGCAGCAAAAAATGTAAATGTCTAAAGGGGCTTGTTCTATGTAATGCAATGTAAACAAACCTCTTTTTCTCAGTTTGTTATTTTCACACTTTCCCACAGGATTAAAAAAAATGTTTTGCATGCAGAGCTTTCAAATTTTACATGAGTGTTGTACTTGTAAATCTCTATTCTGTGAACCTCAATTTTGTTAATAGGATGATTAGATTTTATTTTTTAACATGATACAGGAAAAAAAAGTTACTAAATACAAACTTGATAACTTTTTTATTTTTTCAATTTTTTTTAATGTAAGGTAAATTTAAAATTTGAGGTTTACAGAATAATGTCATTATTTAGCTTTAATTTGGTATAAGAATTATGGTTCTACTGTTCATCTTTCAAAAGTTATCTTGTGGGTAACGTAAGGTAAGCTAATTTATTTTTCAAATTTTTGTACGCATATTTCATGTTGTATAAGGAAATATATTAATTTAATAGCAAAACTTGACCCAATATTTAAAACTATGCACTTTATTACACAAACTGGCAAAGTTTTATACTGAAATGAGCAAAAATTGTTGTTTTATGAAGAATCGGAAAAAAGTTTGTCAAAATGTTCTACTTTTGATTTCGTAAGGTACTAAGTCCCCTTAAGTCAAGGATTAAGACGTATGAAGTGAATACCATCATATATAGCTAAATCCCATCCCAATTAAACTAGCTTTCAAACAAAACAAACCGCATTAAAATCGGCTCATTTGTTTGGGAGCTACGATGCCACAGCCTTTTTCGATAAATATGTTTTGCGATAATTTTGAAATTTTTATTGCTGCTTTTTGAAAATATTAAATACTGACCTATTATTATATTACGCATTTAGCCTAAATCTCTTTGCCAGTTGTTCTCAATCTGATCACAATCACGGATCACTCAAAGTTTAGTACATATTGTTGCGTCATGATCAAACTCCACGAGAGGTAAGTTTCTCTGTTGGAGAGTGGCAACAGAAGAAAGAGAGGAAAAACCTGTAACGGTTGTGTTTTGGAAAAGATGATGGCGAAAAAGAGTGTTTAATGTTTGTACTGTGCTGTGCTGTTTTGATTTAAATACATGTTTTGATTTTTCCTACAATGTTGTCATCTATAAACAAAACTGCCTACATTCATTTTCACAGTAAAATCTAATAGGAACTACACATATGTTTATCACAAACTAAAAACAATTATTTGCTTTTTAATTTTCAAATTTTAGGGTGTACACTTTATGTTCACGGAGCAACAGTGTTCTGCCGAATACCGGTTAAGAACCACTGATCTATGCTCTTCATGGAATTTCAGAAGCATACTTCAAAATCTTTAAAAAAATTTTCGTAAGACACATATTTATATTAATGTGAAAATTCTGCGATATTTTGTATTGGTATCGATTTCAATTAAATGATAAAAATGTTAATTTATAATGCATTAACTGATAAAACATTTTAAACATATTGAAAATTAATTTTAAAAGTGATTTGTATATTATAAACTGGAAATCGTGGAAGTTTGCTCGATAGGGTTGTTAATTACACTTTTTTGTATGACATCACTGTATATTTAAATAATTCTTTTACAGGGTTATTCAAAATTCATCCAATTTCAAAATATTATATTTTCATTGATAAACAATACAGAATGATGAGTAGTACATGAACGCAAAGGAAAATATGGAGGTTTTTTTTATACAAGTGTTCGATATAGCTTCCTTTAGTTACATGTACAATGTCAATTTGATAAGTAAATTCCTGCCAAACACTTTGTAAAGTATCAATGGTACTTTATTGTACAGCAACAGAAATCCGTTATTTATGTTCAAACAAATTTGTGGATAATGATGACGCACACACTTTATCTTTTACAAACTCCCAAAAAAAAAAAGAAATCTCATGGAGCCATATCCGGCGACTCAGGTGACCAGGTGTGCAACATAAAATCACCTGGTCCACTGCGACCAATCTAGCTGCGAGGTAGCTCTATGAAGATTTCAAGAGCAGCTTTCGAGAAATCGCTTCACAAAGAACAGACGAGGGCCATTTGTTACAATATAAAACTTTTTTTCTTTGTATTCATGTAATACTTATCATTCTGTGTCCTTTATTTTTGAAAATATTCAATTTTGAAATCGGATGAATCATTTTGAATAACCCTGTATACTTATTAATAACCTTTCGAAATTTTGCATTGGCATCAGAAAAAGGTTTCAACATATTCAAAAGCAAAATTTGGAATTGAGGTCATATTATCCAAATTTCTTTAAAAAGCTTCAATATTTTTATTTTTTGGATAAAATCTTTTTTCCTTCAAATATTTTCTTTGAATTCATTTGAATCTAATTGCAATTAAGAATTGACTTTAGTGTGTAATTTTTGCATTATTAAGAATTGTATTAATATTTATATAAAATGTTATAATATATTTTTTTAAAAAAAATTACGCATATTTTTTAGTTTTAGCTCTCATAATTAAAGATTAGATTTCATTCAATATTCTGTTAAACTTCCTGTTTGAAAGATTATGTTTAAGAAGATATTGTATAAAGCTATTTTAATAGTAATAGCATGTTACAATAAGAATTTGAGCAAGTTTTAGTTTTATATAACAAAGTCTCTTAAAATGCAATAGAAAAACATACATTTTTTAATTATACATTTATTGTGTTATATAATAAAAAAAAGAAATATATTTATACAGTAAAGAAATAAAAATCTCAAAGAAAAAGTAAAACATTTTCTATTCACTCTCTCTTGAAAATTCTTTAACTATTTGAAGTAATATAAACGAAATATTTGACAGTTGCAGAAATGTTCATTTACAACTAAACCTAAAGTAAAATTATTATAGTAAAAATAAGTACGCTTCCTTAAAATTTCGAGCCTAACTTTTGTTATCAAAATTATTTCTTTTTATTGAATGTAATCAAGGAATGTACTACAAAGCTAAATAATAATCCGTATGTATCTAAATGTAGTAAATATTTTATTAAAATTATTAAGATGTTTTTTTCATATTATCTTAATTATGATAACAATACTTGTGCATTAAATCTTAAAGAACTATAAAATAATTTGAAAACTAAGATATAATTATTTTTTGCTATATAAATGGAATAAAGATTCGATTGTACTACAAATGTTCTGCTTTTTACAAATACAGTAAGCTAAATAAAAAAACATGGATGTAAATTTTCAAAAAATTTTCACCCATTTTCTTCGCAAAGGGATAATTTTTTAACCCTCTTTATCTGATTCGTCCGCAATTCATAAAACATGAATGCGTTTCTTGTCACTTTTGTTGAGCTTGGATCTTTGTGCCTCTCTCGAGAATGACTGAAAGGTGTGGTTGTTCGTCGCTGCATTTATAGTAATAAATTCGATCTTTTAAAGTATTGCTCCATTCGATTACATGCAGAGTCTCTGTGGTGACCCCTTTCCTTTGATCCTTACTCTATTTGTTAAGCAATAACAAAGATCGTAGAAACAAACACCAATCTCTATAAAAGTTTTAGATTGATGTACCGCCTATTTCAGCTGCCATAAAAATCGCGTATTTTAGTTTGTGTCTTTTTCTTTGAAGCAATTTGCAGGGAAACAGCGAACCTCGAGCTGAGTTTGTGTTTTGATGATGGCGGCCGCCTTCATTAGGGCGCACCTCACTATTTACGTATAGAAATACCTTGAAGCTTGTCTATCCCTGTTATATTCGAATTAAGCTTGTTAAATCCCGTATGCGGTGCATTTCACACTATAGGAATGCCCGTGCATAGAAGCATATTAAATTTCTGTTGTATTTTATTTTACTACTCACATTTATTTTCAAAATTCAAGTAATCGAAATATATTTTTGAGACAAGTGCCCCTCCCCCCGCTCTAATTTAGGCGGTTTTGCAACTCCTAAATTTCAGCCATAGGCAGTCGAAATCTGAACTAGGCCCATTCAAGGAAAGGGAGGGGAGTTGATTGTATCCGCTCAGGTCGTTCTGTGTGCCCCATAAAATTTTAAAATATGTAAAACATATGTGGACAAAAATTTACTTATTGATGCTAGGTAAAATAAACAAGGGGTATTTGCAATACAACAAAAGCAGCCGACTCAAATAAGAGCAGTAACCTGTGACTGTTTCCCGACAATAAGACAAAAATAGAATGTAATAATTTTCATTAAAAAGGGAGTTAGTAAGAAAGTTTTTATTATAAAAGTGATAGTATGTATTATTATGTGTCTATTAGGTTTACAGTATTGTACAAAATTCATTGGAAAATGTATTTGTTCTTGTACTAATAATTCCCACTATGTAGGATACCGACTGGATTTAGCTCCCCTAAATTTTGCTGCCAATTCGAGAGGCATTTGCAGCGTACCTACCAGAAACGGTCTTGATCTGAGTAACTTGATCTTAAACTGCTCTTAATTTTTCTCCTGATGTTTCTGCTATGAAATCCATCCAGTGAAAAAAAAGCAAGGAGTAGCGGTAACATTCTTATTTTGTATCTTACAAATATGTAAGATCCTTAACATAGTCTATCATGAAAGGGCCTCCATCTGTACAAATACCTTCCCATGACTTCCATATTAACTGCGTGGCCGTGGTAGCCTTATGTTCATGGTCACGAACTTGCAGCTGGCGTAGTTTCTGTGGAATTGTGAGCTCGAGTCCTGACACTGTGGTGTCGAAGTTTGAAGAGGGAGGCGCCAGTTCATATGTTGTTCCTTGTCACTTGCCCAAGGTTTAAAAATATGAGGTTCATTCCAAATAACCCTCGTGTTGCTTCTAAATGTGACGTTAATAAACAGTCAATCAATGAAAAAATCCATTTTGCCATATATCCAGTTGTTATTCAAAAAATGTTATTACCTTTTTGTTGAAACAATTAATTATTTGCAAAAAGGAAACTGGTTAACTATCTGATCTTCTGTTCGCAAATTTAATGGTTAACTGCAAGCTATACTGGTAATGGATTTGATTTAGTATTACAAAACGTTTTGATTGAACAGGTTTCGTGGAATTTATTGGGTGAAAATCAGATCCACGTAACTCTGAAAAAATATGGAATGATATTTCATAGTTGTCTTAAGATTAGATTTAATTGGATGTAGAAATACTTCATTTATGAAATTCATTTCCCTGTGGTTATATAAAAGAATTTAATTTTTTTTTATTTCAACTTTAATTTGACTTCGCTGGATGTATCACATCATAAAACAGACGAATGCTAAAAGTTTCGCCTTGTTGGTAATGTCTGTTCCTCATCAATCTACAATACAAAATTTGAGCATTGAGGGCTACAGCAGCGTATATTTTTCTCCATATGAGAAAACATTTCCATTATACACTTGTGAACTGCATCGCTGGACATATGAATCTTACTCATTTTTATTGCCACTCCATTTCCTAGTATTGTCTTGACCATTGTTTTTTCATGCTGGCAAAATAAGTGACTCATCTAAAATATGAGCTTTCATATTTTTTGCTGTCAGTTCTCGGACTTGATAAGAAGTGATCTGAATTGTAACAGAAATAGTCATTATACTTTTAAAGAGTTTGCCGTTTTTGTTTGCTGTTCATACAATCTATTCAAAAATTAAAGATTTATCTTGTAAACTAAATTGTATATATAGTTTCAAAATGTTCATACAATTTACTAGGAAGTAATGATTCATTTGTCATTTTACATCCACATACTGTACATAGCGGCAAAGAACGATCTTCACTTCCGATCCGAATGAAACAAAGCTTAAATAGCTTTCATTATATTTGGGAATAGGCCGCGATTTTGCTTTTGTTACTTTTACTTAACTTTTATCAACTTCCAGAATTAGATTCTTGAAATTCAAGTGTTTTTTTTTGAGATATTTATCAATTTTATTTTGGTTTATTTATCTGAAAATAAGTATCATGCAAATAATATTCACTTCCAACATTTTCAAAATAAATAATATGCGCAACAAAAATGATACATTCGCTACCAATATCTCACAGTTATATATTCAGATGGTCAAATCTACAGACTGCTATTTCAGTCGGCGGAGTCTCTTAGGCTGCAATGGAAAAATTTTCAACATAGAAAATGATATAGGCTCCAACGCTCTTATCAGCCAATCATGATTATCGATTTATGGCAGCATTTTATGTGAAATAAGAAGGAGAAAAAGCAATCAGAAAGGTTAATTGTTTATAATGAAAGCTGTTTTTTTAAAGGGGAAAGTGACAAGAACAAATGTAATGTGTATGTAAAAATGTAATATTTATTTTTATATCTGAGTATATGTTTCTCCTGAACACTATAGGTCGTACCCGAAAATCTTCTTGGACGTACCTGATCACTTTGGTGCATCCTTTGAGAACTACTGGTATAACTACTGGTTGTAATACTTATATTACAATAACTGGTAAAATTTTACAAAATTTACTATTAAATACTAGAGATAATTTTAATAAGTTTGCAATCATTAAAAAGTAATTATGATATTGTTATTTATGTAAAAAAATAATGAAATTTTCTTCATCTATAGTTACGATTTTGAAGATCGATTTAATTCTTTAGATATTGAGAATTTCACAAAAGTTCTGGTTATTTTTGAAAAATTTAGTATTTATATATTTATTTCTTATGATAAATTCTAATATTTTGTTTGAACTGTAATGATTCGTTCTTATTCACAAGTAAGAAAATTTCGCTTACCTGTTAGACAGACAGGAGGCTTTCATCTTTCGGTTCTTGATTAAAACAGATCGAAGGTCCACTTATAGAAAAGGCACGATGGCATTACTAACTTATTTTATTTTTTCGATGTCACATCACAAATAATCAAGAGTATAATAAGTAAATTTCGCTAATTTAAGATATGTAACATTCTTCCTTGGGCCTTCTCTGGGTATGGCAGAAGTTATATCTGAATTTTGATTTCAGGAGAGTTTCGCGTGGCACGTAGCACCATGTATTCTCTCTTATTTCAACATACTTAGTTAAGCTCAAAAGAAAAAATTGCATCACATATAATATGAAAAAATATAAACAAATAAAACTCATATCACAAGGTGCTCATGCCACTTATAGTCTTGCTGATATTTGCTTATACTTCTATGAACGAAATTATACAGATAATAATTTTATTTTGTTCAGACATATTAATGATTTTATAATTTTTCAAAATATCTGTAGCCCGAATGATAAATCTTAGTTATCACTTTGTCCATCTCATTTAAATTTATCATAAATTAATAATAATATTCACGAGTCTTAGATATTTATTTAAAAATTATAGATATTAAAAAAGTAATATTTATAATATGAGAGGAAATTTTAATTTTAATGTACACAAAGTAACTTTCTGGAATTGTTACTTAAGTATCTCGATTTGTTGAAATGTTATAAAAATTGTTTCTTACGTAATAAAAAAATAAGTTTATAATTTCTTTAGATATTGATGAAAATTTAATAAAATTTCACAATGTTTTGCAACGAGCTAATTATCCTGTTAATTTCCTTAAATATAATTTTAAAATATCAGAATTATAAAATAGAATAAACTATTTAAGTTAATTTTTTAAGAAATTAAAAAAAATTTCAAATTTTTAAATTATTTACTAATTTTGTTTTCTTATTTCTCTTTGTCTTTATTTTTCGCTAATAGTTATAAAAAATTAAATATTAATTTTTATTTATATATCTTATTTTATTTGTTTGTAATACTTTTTTTTTTTTTTAATTTTTTGAAAGTCAATGGAGTACACAGGTTTTAATTTTTCATTCTAACTTATGAATGTAGATAACGGTATCAGTTTTTAATATCCATTCTCTACACTCTGGGCACGAATCCTTCTTTCTCTCGACGCCATTGTATAATTATTTACACTGCAAGTGAACAAAAAAAATTTTGGAATAAGATTTTAATTCTTTTTTTCTATCTTTTTTCTAACTTTCTATCTCTTTATAGTTTTTGAAATAAATATATTGAATCTTTATATGTTCTGCTTTTATAACTGTTCTTATGAATTTCCGGTATTTATTTTTACTTTTATGATATTACTTTTTTCATTTTTAATTGATTTTTGGTTTTTGCCTATCTATTTATAAAGCAATTTCTGGTGATATAATTCATTCACTATAACGGTACAACCACACATCACAGTCTGAAGCTTTTGATAATATCACATAACTTTATTTCCTATTTTCGTTTTCTCTTCAATTATTTCTTACTTCGTGTACTATTTCCTTTTCTTTAAGAGGCATTTTTAGTATATTTCATTGTAGTGTTTTGCTAATATTTTTAGCATTTAATTCCATTTTTTTAGTTAAAATTTTAGTTTGTTACATTATTTAACACAATAACTTTTCTTTATTGTTTTGACTTTACATTAATAATTCTTACTAGCTTTTTATTTCAGTGAATTTTACTTAATAGTTTTCAGCAATGGTTTTTAATTTTTTTATTAATTATTCATTGATTATGTTGTTTTTACGACACACACACACATATATTGTTTTAAAAACTACATAGTAAAAAAAATCCCATTTACATTTGTTTTAAAAATCTGTTCAGTTTAATTCAATTTCTGTAACTTTTTTGCTTCCTGTTTGTTAATCAGTTGATATTATATATATATATATATATATATATATACACACGCAACAATGCAGCAATGTATAGTAATAATTCTTTTAATGTAAATTTTATTTCAATGCAGCACAAGTTTAAAATAAAATTTACTTTAAAAATAAAATTTTTTTAAAATATTATTCAAAACATAGTTATACATTTCATAGGGCTTCAGTCCTAAAGAGCCCCTTCCATGTTGAAAATTCTAGTGTAAAAGAGAATTACGGCAATTTAAAATGTGCATCCATGTAGGTGATATTTGTAGAGGTCTAAAGAATCTCCACTGATGCCATTTACTTTATTTAACACTTAAGTAGGGCTAGCGTCTAGGGTATAGTTTCATTACCGGATACCATGATGACTTCGATTTATTTGCCAATCCAATGATGGGACTTGAAATTGGATCAATACTTTTATTCATGAAAAGACGAAAGACAAATATCTGCAAAAGGGCTTTATACTGTTTGATTTACTTTAATTAACAAGTTATTCGGAGAAAGGTTGATGGCAGTCCAAATTTATGACATAATTACGATAGTCGTTGAAATGCGCGCTGGCACTCGGAGTAGAACAGTTCTGTTAGCTACATCAGGAGAAGAAACCAACCCAGCGCTGCTGAGGTAAGAGCGCTAACGGGTTAAAATGGAGAAGTAGGGTGACGGGTGAAGAGGAGAAAGAGAAGGGAGAGAGCGATGCGCTCCACAGTTTTGTTCAGGAATAGGGGGCGCTGATTTGTGGTGGCATCTATCGAGAAAATAAGGAACTGGTTTTACAATATTATTGAAAATGCAATTAATAAATTGGTAATTAGCTGGAAAATCCTATATTCATATGCTTTCCTTGTTATGCTAATTCCTTTTCTAAGTACTTTTTAATTGTAGAGCTTGAAAACTGCTTCACGTATATACAGTTATTTGGTTTGTTTTGTATTCTTACATTTTCTGATAAGTATAATTTTAGTGAAAATTGAAATTCGAGTGAGCAGAATTCATACATTTTGGGTGCAAGTGAAAAAACAGATTTCACATGAGGTTATAAAATATTCAAATGGGTGAAATGATTTATAAAGTTGTTAATTATCCATCAAGTTGTTTTTAATACTATGAGTTTATGAAATCTTATTTTTCACTACATTTTAATTATTTTTCATTAATATTTATTTCTGAAACTGATAGGCATAAATTTGAAGAAATAAATTTGTTGAAAAACATCATTTGAAAACAGGAAAGAGTATTTAAACATATTTTTACATGCTCGTAACTTGACTCCAGAAATTAAGAATATAATTCGTGATTGGTAGATTCGAATAATATCAATCATAAAATTTGTATAATTTTTATAAAATTTATAGTAAATTCATAGGGTTATTTTGACAATTATTACACACAAAGAAATTAATTTTTTAGCAATATGTACCTAGGGGATTTTTAAAAAAAAAATTAAAATTTTTTTTCCAAAAAAGCTAAAAGCGTAACAATGAAAATGTCCATTTAAAATAACATGATTTATAATTTCAAATAATGAGAAGTAAATTTTTGAAGTTGTTTGGAAAACTCCATCTCTGAAATAATTGTGTATTTAGTTTGAAGTTTAAAGTACAGAAATTAGCGTGAAATCTTCGTGAAAATACTACCATAGAACAATTTTTAACAGTTTTTATCTAAATCTTAGTGCAAGAAAACATATATATTTTTTTAAAATAAAAACAGTTATATTTTGCTCAAAAAAATAATCCTTACCTTAAAAATAATCGCAAAGTATTATGATGAAAAATTAATTGAATTTTAGAAAAAAAGAAAGAAATTATGGTTGCAATTTCTAAACGAGAAATACCCAGGGAAAACCTTCTAATTTTATTGCCATTTTTTAACAATAATTATTTTACTGTAAAATCTTTTGCAATCATATATACCTGCACTTCACTCAGAATAATGTTAGGACTTCTTCAAAGAAGTTTATACTGAAATAGAAGAGCTAAAAAAAATTTAACAACGGGAATAAAGTGCTTAGAATTTACCAAAAATCATTCAAAAACGTTCGAATGAGTTTATTTTTAGCATCGAAAGCGAATTTGATATTTTCGGTGCTATCGATCGTCTCATTGTTAGGAGGAAACTGCACTCGGCTTTTGATCGAAGAACGTTATTTCCTATTGTTCAGCATAAAAACGAATTCATATTGATAGAAGCTACATTAAAGTTGAAAAAAAAACCAAAGAATTTTATTAAAATAATTTAAACTAAATCGCAATCTTTTTTTAGATACGCTTATAAAAAAACCCGATTCAATAAAAAGAGCAGTTAAGCATAGTTCGAAACGGAAAGCTAAAGTTACAAACATTTCTTAAACGAAGACAATTATTTATTCAGAGTGAAAGAGAAGATTTAAATGATTTAAAAAAAAAATCTATTTTTGAGCTTTTCAATTGCTATAGAATTTTGCTTTCGATAAATTCTACCAAAATAACAAACATTATTTGTTCAATTTAGAGTTCTTTACTTTTGTTACAATGCTATTACAACATGTATTTAGTTTTTATTTTTCATCTATTACTAAATCTCTATTTTTAATTTGAATAAAATTAAATGTTATTTGAATAAAATGACCTTCAAATCATTTTAAAAAGCCTACAGTAATATTAAAATAACGTTAATTGGCTTCATAAAAATATTCAAATTTTTTTTTTCAATCTGTAACTTTCACAAGCAAAGGATTGACCAATCTTGTCATAATTTGATTCTTCTTAAAAGACTTGTCATGGAATCTTGAAACATATGTGATAAATTGGACATTTTTGTTCTTTGCGACTGTCGCGACATTATCCTTTCACGCAGACGACATTCAAAAGAATAATAAAATATTATTAGGCTACCTCTCCATGAATTGTGTTTATTTTCTGTATTTATCTGCTCCACGCACGAGTTCATGTCGGTGTACTATGCATATACGTTTACAGGACGAATCGTTTTAGAACCAAGCATGATGAATAAAACCGTTTTTGTACACTTAGAAATAGAATCGTCACTTAAGGCTTCCATCTACCGGCCATTTTGTTTTCGTTAATACTCGTACAATGTTAATCTTATGGAATATCTGTTTTCCTGCCTCAAATTTTAACTATTTTATCTATTTGAAAACAATGAAGTGCATCCGAAAGAGTAAAAAATAATGAAGATTTCTAAGGAATTACATTTTCTCCCCGATGTTTGAAAATATTTTAGAATATTTTTCTAAAGACCGGAAACTCGCAAACGAATAATAAAAATAGGAATAAAACGTTTTTTTTAATAGTAGGGGAAATGTAATGGCGTAGGGACCTTGACTATTTTTTTGCTTTTTCGGATGCACTTTTTTGCATTGAAATAGATAAAATATTATAGATTTGAGAATGTTAGTACAAATTCCATAGGATTAACGTTACGTTCACGAAATCAAACTGGCCGGTTGACGGAAGCCTTGAATTGTGCACGAATATCATCATTCATGATACTTAATAAAATCAATTTTTCGAGCACACATATTATTGTAAAGAAATCAGTATTTAGCATACAGAAATTTTTTTAAGTTGGAAGTAATAAAAGACGTTTCCAAGGTTTTTCTATAAATTAAAGCCTTTAAAAATCGTTATTTTATAGCAGAATCTGTAAATTCATGGCAAAATAGATACGAAGTACATTTTTTAAAATATTTTTCAGAACTAATATGATATTTGAAATTTAAATCGAAAATATCTCTGACGTAAATTATCATATTAGCAATTTAAAGATATAAATTTATAAGAAAAAAAAATGACACAAATATATAAAGGACCAGGCACGAATAATAATTTTTCAACAGATTTTTTATTTCTTCCTTTTAATATAATATAAATCAATAAATGAATTTAACATTTATATAAAACAGAATTTTAAATCATGGGAAAATTAATGTTTACTCAAAAAGTGATTCTTAGTCACGTGCTCAATTAATGCTTATGTTTTCTTTATTTTATACATTTGTGTAGATCAGAAAATACATATTTCCTTCATTTGAAGAGGTAATATATAAAATTTGCAAGAAAAACATTATAAGATAAAATATTAAATTTTTACAACTGCATCAATAATAAGGGTATATTTTTTTAAAAAAAAATAAGAACACGTTTCTGGAGTATTATATAACAATTCATTTCGGTGTAATAATGGAAATAAAGAAAGAATCTATTCCATTCTCAGTCTCTAAAGTAAAAGATTTTTTTTACAGATTCATACCCGATCTTATAAAAAAAAAAACTTAAAAAAAAACGGCAATGGAAATTGTTATTGTTGTTTCAAATATTATAGAAAACCAACAAGCAAACAACATAGAATTCTGTTAAATTCCCCCCCCCCTCGATATTCTAGAAAGTGTAATTTGTGTTATCTTAAAAAGATAAAGTAACGTGACCAAATATATTTTAAAGTTCATATTGATCTTTATCATAGCCATTTTTGTCATGTCATTCGCTTATTTGATAAAAAAGGTATTTCCTATGTGTGCCTATTGTCCCTTAAATTTAGATTCATTGATTACCGTAAATGGAAACATTCTTTTGTTATTCTTGAAAAATTCAAGTGCTCAGCATTATTTGGCATTACATTAAATCGACCCTTTTAGTTAGAGAGCAATATTATTCTTTAAGCAATATCTCATTCGTGCATAGTGATCATCAAGCAGTTTCCATTATTCGAGGTTTGTTTTTGTAATGTGAGATAAACAAAGGGTTGACTAAGTGATTATCTCTAAATTCGATGTGATCCACTTTATAAGACCTATATTATTAAAAGAAAAAAAAAACAGATTATCAGCTTTCTCGAGGAGGAGGTTCTATAAAGATTAAATGGCTTAAAAGATTTTGTGAATAGAAATAGTGTACTGGAGCACATTTGAAGATAAAATAAGGACTTATATTTTTACCGAATTGTGTCCAAATTCGTTGGTTGGAGTTTACGTCACTTCAGAGTGACTCAATGGCTCGTACTTTTGAACTTCGGTCAAGTGACGAAGGAAGTATCTGAGATGGTACCTCATTTAACTAGCTGCCACATCACATCTCTAATGATTTTGAGATTTAGTTGAATATAATGGGCAGCAGCCCGCATAACTCTGTACGTCTGTCTTTCACGATGAAAAATAAATTTTGTGAGGAAAAACCCTAAAAATTCTTTATTTGAAAGTTTATTAAATATGTTAATTAACTTAATTAATTAATTTACTGATGTATTTAAGAGTGAATGATATCAATTTTGCTCAAGTGCGATGATAATAGCAAAAGTTATTTTAGCTTCCATTCACTTTGCATTTTGTAACGTAACATTAATGTAATGTTAATTCTATACAATTTTTCTACTTTCCTCTATTAAAAATTTAGATATTACATTTAATTGAATACAATAAATAATCGAAAGATAATTTTTTTTAAAAAAATAATCTATTAAATTACATTTTCCTTCACTTTTTAAAAATCTTTTTATGTCTATTTTGATTATTTGTTTTTTCATCTTCAGGTCTTGGAAAAAAATCAAAAATAATTTAAAAATATTTTCTAAAAATCGAGAAATAATATAATTTTACAGAAATCTTAATTTTTTTCCTGCTCTTTCGGATGAACTGCAATGCATTCAAGTAAATACTATGGACTTAGGATTGAAATGGAAAGTATAGAAATTCCACAGGAATAATGTTACGTTCACGAACCCCAAATTTCTGATAGATTTTGACTTATTGATTGCTTATTAACCTCACATTTCGAAGCAAACTAAAGATATTGACGACAAACCTCGTCATTTTGAACCACGGTCAAGTGACGAGGACGACGCCTGAACTGATACTCCCCTTTTAACTCCAAGAAAACTGGAGATTCAGGAATCTTATGAACAGCTCTTGGCTCGAAGAGAACATTTCAAAAACTTTCACACTAAAGCACAAGTTGTGTTCATTGTATTATTTGAAAGCTGGCCAAGATAACTTTTTCCATCCCCATAACTAACATTTTCATAATAAAAGAGAACAGCAAAATGGATATTAAATGATATTCTTTCATTCATAAAGTTTGTGTGAACAACTATCATATCAATCGTTCTAAGTTAGTTTTTTTCTCTGATGGGACACATGATATTTAAAAACACTGAATTTCCTTCAGAATTTTATAATCAATTTATATAGGTGAGCATACAGCAAAAACAGGGACTACATATTTAGAAAATATCGTATTATAATGTAAAATATAATAATTTTTAAAACAATTTTTAATATTGTAAATAATTTTTAAAACAATTCTTTTTTGAACCACAGAATTTCCTTTTTAAGAATATTAAACGCGTTATATAATTGTTTAATATTTTTTTAAAAAAATGAGATACGGTAAATATGTTGATATTTCCAAAACCTTTTTCCACCTCTTGAGAAGTGACGAGTATTACATTCCACATCTTAACCAACCCTTTTCATTGCGAGATACATATTTTCCTAATTCTACAACAAATTGTATGCAATTAAATTATTTGATCAATATTTAAGTCATTTTTTTAATGTGCAAAATTATCATTTGTTTATAAAAAACTGCTTGATAAAGCAATTTTTCTCCAAATGGTGGCGAAGAATTTTTCTCCAAATGGTGACTAGTGAAAACCTTCATTACAACTCATTTCTTCCTGAAACCAAACAAATCAGTATTAATAGTCATTTACAACGTTACGTACAAAAGGATCGGTAAAAATGTAGAGTAAATTTTATCCAAATATCTGTTATTTCTTTGTAATAATTAAAACAAGGCTATTGGCCAAAATTAAGAAAAAGATGGGGTTGTTTAAGGATATGGCTCGTCATTTCCATTACACATATAGGTTAATAGACGTAAATTGAGAACATAGGTTCTACTTTTATAAATAAAGTCGACATTTCTACGCATTTCAAAATTTTTTTACCGATGAGCTTTCTTAAACTTTCTTTTCCAGACATTGTAAGTTGTTTACTTCCTAACCACATAATGGCCTATCTAATATAATTTTTCAAACTTTTTTTCTCCATTCCAGTAAAATCCAGAATATATTTTTGACATGATGTGTTACGTTGAAACTTCAATTTCATTTTTAATCTTTCTGAGAGTTTCGGCGCTGTCTATGTAAGTCACCCTACTATTTCCCCTCCTAGATAAACTCTCCTGAAAATGAGCAAAAAGTAATTAGTTGTCATGTCAGTCATTACTTCTAAATATAGAGACCTGGTGACTCCGCATGTGAGCAGCACAATGTAGAATTTTTGTATCTCCTTAAAATTCTTAACATAAATAAGACCAGCAAAGTCTAATCCGCTTTCTGAAAATTGAGGTGTTTAGTCGATTTCATTTTTAGATAACAACGCTAATCGTTTTTTTGAAATATATTTCACACAAAATTAAAAAATTTTGAGAACGCTTTTAATTAAATGAAGTTAGAGATCTGATATTACCTAAGTCTTGGCTATTCTATCATGCATAATTTTTTTGAGTTCTTTACGTATAAGATATGTACTAAACCTGGAATCTTTCCGTACGATTTTTGAATGTTTTTCTTCTCTTGATAAATCGCAAATTCTTATCTTTCTTTCTCAGCATATCTACTCATTTTAATCTAAGAATGGTATAAATTTAAAATGAAGGTTTATTTACGGCATGAGTATTTTTAAAGTATTTGTATTCCCCTTTGTAAAAGCGTTTTTAATCATTTTGTACTAAAGAGTTTCAGCTTCTCTAACTGTCAATATATCACATATTGTAATTGATTTTGTAAGTTTCGTGATGAACTACTTTACTCAAAATGTGACCCTTAATAGTTCTTTAAAATTTCTATACTTCGAAATATCTATAGCATTTTCCGGCTCTTCGACCAGATACTCGCTGCTATATTATTTCAGTGCTGTTCTTTTTTACATTCTAATTCTTCCACATGAATTATTTCCTTATTGTCAGACCTCAGCCAAAATATTGGTGGGATGTTGAATCACTTTGGTCCTTACAACCATGTGGCATCACCAACGAGTTTGGAAATTTTCATCCCTTTCAATGCAACATCCGTTGAATTAATTGTACTAGAGCAATGATGCTAATCCAAATGAAAAATCAACTTGTTAATTTCTTCAACCCGGTTTTTAATGGAAATGCGATAAAAGTTACTTTTTTTTGCATTTGTATTGCATATTCAGAAGGACAACCTTCAACCTTATTGAGTACAAAAATTCTTTGGGTGAAGGGGATGAACTCATACGTCTCTCGATCAATACTAGTATCTCAGAGTCCCAATACCACACTTTAAACAAACTTTCAATTCACAGGGATCTGTTAATGGAATAGTTTCATGAACATCATTCTTGCGATCATTCCAGATGCATCTTTTCAGAATCATATCTATACTATTTCCAGGTTGCTTATATTAAAGCAGTGTATTACTCTGTTGGTAATATGACATGAAACCCCTTGGCATAAGGATACATTTGTTATCAGGATGCTAGTTACTTTTCTAAGACATACAAAGTCTCTAGAATTTCAGGTAGAGGACTTGCTTCAAGATGCTTTACTATATAAGGTTGACCCGCATCATTAGCAGGACGTAGAGTAAAAATAATATCAACAATATGACTCCCTGTAAATGTTTAATATTTTGAACTTTCCATTCTGGAAAAAATTTCTTTCCTTGTCTTCGAATAAATTTAGCTATGTCATCAAAAATATCCATTGTTGACTTATCGGAAAACAAACTTGTAAACAATTACCTAATTGAATTTTTGTTAAGATTATGAATAATCTTTATTTTTTAACTTGTTGATTTTAAATTAAAGAAAATTTTTTTTTGTGGATTTGGTTAAAAGGACTCTAATTTTTTTTTTATATACTTTTTGATACAAGTTATGCTTGCATTTAGTTAAACATCAACACACCTTTTCCATTAGTTTACTATCTTTATTTTGAATTCTTAAATCGTTTTTTCTCCCTATTTTTGAAAGATAAAAATACTCTTCTGATGCCATTTTTGAATGCCATTACATGCAGATAAACATCTGTTCGGCATTCATATTTGTATTAGAGAACAAATTTAACTGAACATTATCGCTTTTACTATCTGAAATATCAGAAAAATAACAACGGGGATTGAAAATCTTCCCAGTTTTACCAAGATGAATTTAGATCATTAGGTAACGTCTCCTCACAGTCTATTCCTAAAGACCGAATATGAATTAGGCATTTGATTCTCAATGTTATCCTAAGAATCAAACGTAATACCCAACAATGTCTTTCGAGACAAAATCGAACAGACCGCAAATAACGAAATAAAGCTTTTTCCGATTATCCCGTGCTATATTTTAAACTGTGCAGAAGACTATTTTGAGCAAAAATTTCGAGATTATCATATTTTGTAACATTTCTTCCCACAATTGGTACAATGGCTTTCAATTTGCATGCAACTTACGCAATTACATATTTGCTTCTTCAAAAATTTGAATATTATTTACAATGGAGGTTTAGGCTTGTTCAGTAAAGCCGTGATTTCTTCTGCTATCATCAACATATACGTTCTCACCTCAAAAATTGGCAGTGGCTGGGTATTTTTCGGGGTATTTTTTGGAGTATTTTTCAAATGACATTTTATGGTCGCAGCCAACAGAAATGTAATAAAATTAACTTCAAAAACGATTTTTGTAATTATATAAATCAGAAGATGTTTAGACACGCCATATGGATCTTACATGAAGAAAAATCGAGAAACATCTCTATCTAGTTCGTCAACTAAGATTTGAAGAAAAAAAAAAAGGCAAGTTCAAGTCGGTTGTAAAAAAAGCAACATGAAGAAATCTAAGTCGAAACAAATTGCCAAAGATTTCTGATTATAAGTTTGGCTAAAATATAAACAATTATTTAACGAAAGAGAGTTTACATCATGAGCAGATGCATCAAATACAATGCGCAATTTATTCGTTGTGAGCCAGCACATTACTTCCTTAGTAGCACTACTCCAAATGCTTCTTTTGCTTACAAAATAAATCCGATGAACTCCATATTCACAGCTGAAGCAATGGCTATTTGACAAGCTTTGGATAAACTAACAGAATCTAATAATAATTTGCTCATTTTGACCGATAATTATTCAGTTTTTATCTGCTCTATAAACTTCTCAATCAAGTCCCTGAAAGTTTTCCAGACTGGACATCAAAATTCTCATACATTCAGATTATAATCAGCAATTGATGTTTCTTTGAATTCCAGGTCACTCAAAACTTATTTGGAATGAACAAGCAGATCAAATTGCAAGAGTGGTAACGGAATTTGAAATAAATATCGACTGTGCAGCCTCAGAAGACAACCAATGCATACATTTATAAAAACAGACTAGAAAAAAAAACTAATGGAAACTATTACCTTGAAATTATGGGAAGCATACTAACCATTGATGGATAATTAACAGAAGAGAGGAGAAAATTCTTGGAGTCCGAATTTTCAGCAGAATGACAATAAGTCCTGGTCTATTAAACAAATACAATTTACAGGGTAACGCAGTTTGTTCTATTTGTGATGGTGATAGGTAATTTAGAACACACCTTGTTATCTGACGTGAATTACACCTTTCTTAGAAATGTTCTCTCGAACGTACTCCAAAATGATTCTCGAATCACTGTCATCTTCACAGAACTTTTGGAGAAAGCAGTGCGAATATTAATGAATATCCACATCTTTTTTTTTTTGTAGAAGAGGAAATATTTTGATTTTTTATTGATCTGGGGAAAATAACATGAAAAAAAGGGATCATAGCTTTTATTGCTTCTCAACTCTCATCAATCTAATGGTTGCTGTGCGATCTTTTCTGATTACCTGTTTATGAAGAAGATAAAAGTGACATTTTTCACTATCATAAGGGCTTAAAGCAGATTCTATAACTATCTTGTTTCAAATAATCCTAACACACCCATCTATAATCAAAAACAAAATCTGGATTTCTAAAAAAAAGTATTCTTAAATCTAACGAACTTACTTCAAACGCGATTTTTTTTATTGTCATCGAAACGTTGCTTTTCAGTTTTTCATGACATTCTAACGACATATCGTTTTACTAATTCCTCAAATCTGACTAAAAATTCTTCATAATTTTGTTTTCGGATTAGCCATATTCTTATTTTACATTAAGATTAGAAATCTCCGAATCCCCAAATTTTAAAATATTTCTTCACAAATCAAATAGTCTTCCACTATTACTTTCAGAGTGAGTAATGAATATGATTTTCACTTTTCCGATAGTGAAGACATAAAAAATGTTTTCAATAGCTGTTAACACATTTTATTCATATGTTTAATTTTTGTCCATTCTGATAATGATCGGCCCCTATGGAGATGGGAGCTTGGCATTTTGGTTCGCAAATTTCTTAACTGTTTTTACTTCCGTTTAAATCCTTCTTTCAAATCTTCACGCTGACGCGGTGGGGAAGTTAGAAGAGTGGAGTGCCATCTCAGATGTCGTCCTTAATATACGACCGAAGTTCAAAATTACGAAGTCCGTCGCCAAAAGCACTGGTGTTTTTTCAGAGTGTGATTTTAGTAATCAAACTATTAATTCGTTCAAATTTTTCAATTCAGGAAGGAGGGGATATGTTAGAACCTGATATCTCATCTGTCACTAGTGTGATTCTATTCCTAATTTCTAACAAAAATTCCTGTTTTCAAGAATCATCTAACTACATCATAAGTCTAGTATATTGCGTTTTTGTTCAGAAAATATAATACTGACAATAACTCTTTCTGAATTACTCTGAGATTTAATTTATTTGCTGTTTCCTGAGAGTAAAATTATTTCAGCGAACATAAATCCAATAAAATTCTCGAAAATATTTCTTGGGTTGTTTTTTAACCCTTGAGCAACAAGTTTGTAGAAGAATTTAGTATTTTCCTTGTATGAGAAACCGCAGAAATAATTGCATGATTAGTTTCACTTTTATTTATTTCTAGTCAGGGGTTTACCTTTTTTTTTTTTTAATTATACTTAAAGCAAATAGTTTGATCTTGCGTTCCAACGCAATATATGCTAACAGTTAGGGTTTTGCAATCTTAATTTTATATTCATAACCAACGCACAAATAAGTCTGCAAAATGTTTTCAAAATATCTTTTCTGGACATTAAGCGAATCACAAGCTTGAAAGCAATGTTATTTTTTTATTTTTTGCAAAACAGCAATTTTTCAGCAAACGCTGCAGAAAATTCACGAGTGGTTCATAAACTTCGGCTATAGGAGATTTAATTCTACTTTAATTTTTTGGAATGTTTTCTTTTTGAGAAAGTATTGTTTTTCTGCTTTGTATCTCCGATTGTAGAAATTTAAAAAGATAGAATTAGTCAGCAATTTTTGACGAACCATTTGCTTCGTATCTTAAAATATTCTTAAAATAAATCGGAGGGCAAAATCTTTATAATCGCAGATACAGAGTTGAAATTTAGGTTTTAGGTTCTCAACCTAACGAAGACGAACTTTTAATGTTCATTTCAACATCATTGTGCAACTTTTACAATTTTGTAAAATAATTTGTGAAGAAAACAGATGTAAGTTCAGTAATTTGTTTACACGATTGTATATAAGGCTTTTCTGTCGAAATCTTTCTTACAAGAGTCTTAAAGCAGTATCGTAATTTGATTTCTACGGCATTCATAGCTGTATCAAATATAAGGTGTTAAGTTAGAGAACCCTTTATGTTCAGAAGTAATTCCTTGTCATGAGAATAAATTCTTTAAATGTATCTCAAATGTTATAAATTGAGTAGCTTTACCGCAAAACTTTTAAATATTCGGTTTAGGAAGTTTTATAAGTTTATATATTTTTAGCGATTGAAATTGAATTGAGATATGGATATATGTTCAAATAATTGTTAATAGATATTTTGTATTCTTTTGCGCCGAAAGCAATGTGCTTTTTGTTTTATTATAATTGTTAGGTACAGTTAAAATCTCACTTTCATACTGTAGAGGGGATTTTAAGTTAATCCAAAGGGCAGTATGCCAGTATTTTAAATATGACGTCGATATTTCATTTGAGATAAAAAATAGACTGTAGAAATAGTTGACAGTTCACTTTATTTTAGTAATAAAGCAGAAAGAGAGCACTTAGTGTGCAGCAGCTTGGTATGAGCGAACGTGGTAGAGTGATAGTTAAACAGGATATAGGGGGCGCAGCGTTACATCGATATAGGGAGGGGCTGAGGCGCCACCATCCCGGCTCCCATTGAAATACATATTTTAATACACATAAATACAAAATTAAATTTTAAACTGCTGTTTGTAGAAAATGCAACACCATGAAGGAATCATCAGAATCAAATGAAATTCGCAGCAAATGTCAATTATAGGATATTATGCAAATTAATAAAGTTTCAGAGCCATCGCGCGTGCGCGGCGCGCGCAGCGCCCTCTGAATTGATGCTGAAAGCGTATAAATAAAGTGCTGTAGCGGGACGTTGAAAAGAGTCTATGATTATTTGTTAGTGGCAAACGTTTAGTGAGACCTGAGTATGCCTCCACGACGGAAGAATAAGAAATTCAAGCAACTTACGGAGTTTGAACGAGGGAGGATAATCGGCCTTCGAGAAGGAGGATTTTCCTATCGCGCAATAGCTGCTCGTATGCAGCGGAACAGTTCCACAGTGATGCGAGTTTGGAAGCAGTGGACCGACGAGCACCGAACAACTCGAAAAACAGGCACTGGACGACAGAAGGTGAGATCAGAGCGCGATGATCGACACCTGCTCCGCATGGCGGTGAATGATCGCACAACTTCCTCCAGGCAGCTGGCAGCACGTTGGTCTACTGCTACAGGTGTACAATTGTCGGCTTCGTCAATTCGTCGTCGTCTGCTGCGCCGTGGATTGCGTGCAAGGGTGCCTTTATACAGGATTCCCCTCACGGCGAATCATCGACGGCTGCGTCGGCAGTGGGCTCTTGAGCACAGAGACAGGCGAGCTGATTGGCACCAAGTTGTCTTTTCAGATGAATCACGCTTCAATTTGTGGACCCATGATGGCCGTGTTCGTGTTAGACGTTATGCCGGTCAACGCTGCCTTCCTGAGTGTATTATTGAACGACATAGTGGTCGAACACCCGGAGTTATGGGCTGGGGTGCGATTTCGTATCATGGACGATCCAATTTGATACGAATTGAGGGTAATCTCAATAGCAACAGGTACGTCCGTGAAGTGCTACAGCCCGAAGTCGTTCCTTTCCTTCAAGGCATCCCTGGAGCTATCTTTCAGCAGGATAATGCACTCCCACATGTTGCGCGGACTGTTCGAGACTTCTGTTCAGCACAACGCATGCAACTTCTTCCTTGGCCTGCTTATTCACCGGATATGTCGCCTATTGAGCACGTGTGGGATATGGTTGGTCGGCGTCTCGCTCGTGATCCGCGTCCTGCAGTTTCCAAAGACGAACTTTGGTTGCGCATACAAGCGATATGGAATTCTCTTCCTCAAGCAGATATTCAACATCTGTTTGACTCCATGCCACGTCGTATAGCAGCACTTATTGCAGCGCATGCAATAAGTGCACCAAATACTGATTTCGGACGCTTAATTTGTTTCTTTTGTTTTGAAAATTTCATCATTTATTTGTATCAGTACAAGTCGTTTCTGCATTAAATTTCATTTGATTCTGATGATTCTTTCATGGTGTTGCATTTTCTACAAACAGCAGTATAGAAAAAGTACATAATGAATTCAATTAAGATATTAATACTTGAAATAGTACAAGTAAAAAAAAAATAACACATTTTTTATAAAATGAAGTTTGGAATGAGTACATTTTCAATTAACAGGTAAAATTGAAATGTCTCTGACATTTCTTTTAATTATTTTTCCATCAGGAAGTTTAAGATTTACAACTCTTATTTTATTATCTTTTCCTTTAAAACATCTACAAATCTTCCCGTGACCCATTTTGTACCTGGAAGAGAGTCAGTTTTCATCAGTACTAAAGTACCTATGTCAACGTCATCCTTCGCAAATTTCCATTTGTTTCTTTCTTGCAAATTGTTTAGATAATCTTTTTTCCAAATCTGTTGGGATAACCAATTAACTCTCTGCCATCTTGACAATGTATTTTCTTTAACACTTATAAGTTGTGGCTAGAGAATCGCAGTAATAGTTAGGTCTATCAATATGAAAGTGGCCAGGGGAAAAAGTCTCGAAATTATCAAATTCTGATGAAAGTGGGGTTAGGGATCGTGAATTTAAAACAGCTTCTATTTCAGCAAGTAACGAGATAAATTCTTCGAGAATTAAATTTAAAGCTACTCGCTTTAAATGAAATTTGAAGGCTTTCACTCCCGACTCCCACGGTCCACCGAAATTAGGAGACCTAGGAGGTATAAAATGCCATTCAAAATGTTCGTCCTTAAAATAATTAATTAAGTTTCATCAGGAGATTTAAGTAAATCATGCAGATTTTTCAATTCAATATTTGCACCTACAAAGGTTTTTCCATTATCTAAAAAACATTTTAGAACTTTTACCTCGTCTCCCGTAAAATATTTTTAAGCAGGCAATTAAAGCCTTCGAAGTAAGGTTGGACACAAATTCCAAATGGATTGCTTTGGTAGCCATGTATACAAAAATACAAACGTATATTTTATTGAGAACTCATTTGCGCTGATTTTTAAATTAGACCATAAAAGGTCCACAGAAGTCCATACCACAGTTGTGAAAGGGAAAAGTGGGAGTAACTCTTTCTTTGGGCAAATTACCCATAATTTGATTTAACGCTATAGGCTTGTTTTTAAAGCATGTAATACAATTATGAACAACTTTACGTGTTAGATTTCTGCCATTAAGTGGCCAATATTTACGACGAATAAGATACAACAAGTTAATAAAACCAATATGCAAGTATTTATTATGAAAATATTTTATAACCATTAAAGTTACTGCATGATTAACAGGTTGTACAATAGGGTATTTTTTTATTAAATGACAAAGCATTGGGCCCCTTTTTCCAGAGGATTTTTTGAAAATGTCTTTGTTCGAGATTTATTTCAATCTATTTAAACATATGACGGATGTCACAGCTGAAGAAATAAGCATGCTTTAGAGCATGAAGCATAAGGGAAGAAGATACCATCCTCACTGAGAACATCATTCAGCGAAATATTTAGATCAGTTTTTTTGAGACCCGTACGATTTCTGGGTCTAAGTACACCATGATGTGGGAGAAAGAATCCATTATCAGATATAATTTCGTTAATATTTAATACTTCCTCCATATGACCTAACGCAAGATACTCTTCAATAAATTGAGTATAAAGAACCTTTAATTTGGGATCATGGGGTAATCCAAATTGTTTACACCCTTAGAAAGAAAGCAATGATTGATGATTGGGAGAGAAAAATTCTTCATTAAATGATTCATCATTATAAGATCCAGCTACAACAAAACCGAATTTCGATTCAACTAATCTCATATTACAGTTTCTTAACCGTATTTGGTTTAGGCCGAAAAAATCAAAAAAATGCTCACTTCTTAACAAGCAAGAAATCTCTGATGGCTGATAAAAATCTTTGTCAGCGAGAACGCAACCCATTCTTGAAATATTTATCGTTTTTGAAGGATGTACTTTAATTATTTCAGGAGTGAAAAAAAAACTACATCTAAACTAAATGTTTCTTTTGAATTCGAAACAGATGCTTTAGTCAAATAATTTATTTTTGATTTGGAGTTATTCAAACCTTGAACAGTAGAATTTATTTATTTTTGCTTAATCCTAACATTCCAGCTGCTTTTAACGTTAGATAGCTATTCTCCGATGCGGAATCGAAAACACATTTCATTTTTAATTTTTCTTTAGCTCCTTGCAGGTAAATTATTTCTGTGTGAAGTAAACCTTCGACAGTTTGTTGGTTATTACTAGATTCTTGTTCAGAGTTCAATGAAACGAGTGAGAGTGGTTCAGTTTTGTCTGGAATAGCAAAAGAATCTAAAGTTGTGGTTTGTGTGTGTTTTTTTTATTATCTGCATTTGAGAGAGTCATAAATTTATCTTCACAAAGTAATATATTATGCATAGCATTCAATTTTTTATATTTACAATTGAGGCATGAATATTTACTAGGACAATGATGGAAATGATCCGAAGTTGAACGGCGTTTACAAATTTTATTAATCTTGACCAGTCCTTTCTTTGCGCAAGAGGTAGATTCTTAAATTTATCACATTTATAGAGTGGGTTAAAACAGTCGCATTCTAGGATAATACATTCATTTTGTTTGTTCTTAGTAGAGATTTAAACCGCAATGAATTGTTTGCTTTGACATCAGTGATTTTATTTTTTATTGGAAAATTTCTTAAGGGGAAATCGCTCATTTTAACCGATTCTAATTGAACGCATCGATTTTCCAAAAGCGAAAGGAAGCTTTGTAAGCTTGGTATATCCGTAGATGTTAAACTTTGTTGAAATAATCTTTGAGATTCTCTATCAACCTTTTGAATTAATGATAGCATCAGAAAGTGAATTAGACATACTTAAATTTTTCAGAGAGCGTAGATGATTTCGAACAGTGTCCGTTAACAGTCTGATGTGGGCAGGAGTTTCATTATTAATTTTTGAAATAGAAAGTATTTCCGCAATATGAATATCTTCCAAAGCTCTTTTGTTTTCATATCCAGATTCTAAAGCTTTCATAAGTGATTCAAAAGTATCTTGATCACTCTGAATTAAAGAAGCATCATTTCTAAGAGCACCTTTAAGGTAACAGAGCTTTAGTCTCATTTAAAATACAATTATTTCCAATTATATTTATAAATTGTTTTTTAAACTATTCAAATTCCTGGACTTAGCCGCTAAAAGTTGGCAAAGATAAATCCGATAACTAAATATTTCCTTTTGGTAAAGTATTAACAGTTTGTGTTTCATCTTCAAATTTAGATAGAAATACAAGAAGGCTTACCTTCAATTCTTATGCTTCTTCTTCTAAATCAATAGTTACGTCCAAGCTTCCTTTAACATCCATATCATCAGGTAGGGCAGAAAAAGAAATTTTTAAGTTTTCAAGATCTTTTAAAAGATCATTTGTTGAAGTCAACTTATTGTTTAGTTCTATATTATCTTTTATGGAATCATCAGATTTCTGGAACTCACTAACGAAAGATCTAATTTTAATAAGTTTTGTTTCAAACGTGCCGCGTTGTCGATTTAAAGCTGTTATCAACATGTTTCATAACTCGGGTGATGGACGGACCAATTTGTAGAGGGGATTGTAAATTATTGTAAGTTAATCCAAAGAACGGTATGCCAGTATTTTAAATATATCATCGATCGTTCAATTAAGAGAAAAAATAGATTGTAGAAATAGTTTACAGTTCACTTTATTTTAGTAAGAAAGCAGAAAGAGGGCACTTAGTGTGCAAATGCTCGATATGTGATTAAGTGTGCAACCGCTCGGAAGTGGTAGAGTGATAGTTACATATTTTTCATGTTTATGGAAAGGTTCTATGGAGGAATTTATTTCTTTTAAAGCTTCAGCTTAAATGTTCATATTACTTGTATTTTAAGAAAAATTCCTCCATTATTTCAATAATTCAGGATCTTCCATTATAGCATTATCAAAAATGTTTACTATTTTCGCAACTGAACATCTTAAAATTGTTCCATTGCTCGTACTTTTAGGAAGTTCTGTTGACAACCTTATAAGAGTTAAGTTCAAAGGTCTGTTTACTAGAATGAAATATTAAGGGTTAATGGAAAAGGTTCCTCGGGATCTTCATGCACAAAGGTAATTGGTCTCGAATTCGGGAGAGCTTCAGTTCCCTCCAGCAATGTCTCTAATTCTTTAGTGCTTAGGGACGCTTAGCCTATTATAGCCTTTCTGAAAGCAATTTTGATTGAACGAATAAGTCTTTCGTAAAATCCCTTTCAACAATGTATCACCATCCGACTCCATGTACGGCACAGAAATTTTTAACATGTGGGTGGTTGATTATGCGCCACATATTTCTAAGATCGATTTCTTCTGCTTGAAAATCTTAGCATTATCAGCGAAAATGCAGATCATAAGCCCCTTCGAGCAACATATATTCGAAATACCGAAAGAAATATTTCAATTGACAGATTGCTGACAAATTCAAAGTGTACAGTCCTTGTAACAGCACAAGTGCACAGTAAAATGTAGTGTTTAACTTCAATATGTTTGATGTACAGCATTTTTGCAAAGTCCATATCCACTGCACTAAATGGTTAAGATTGTTCAGTTCGACAATTAGAAACGGGAGCTGTTAGTTGAGTTTTAGGACGTACATTGAAGCGTTTACAAATTACACACTTGATAAAGACAAACGATTAATTGTCTGTCTTTGATGATCCAAAATCTGCATTGAAGTTTGAGTATCAGCCATGCCAAAATGAAATACCTCCTTGAATTCATTTCTCACAATCAGTTTAGTGAACTTGTTTTTCTTGTTTGAAATGACCGCGTATTTCGTATCATAACTTAGATTTACTTTTTGTAGTCTTCCATTTACATGGACTATGCCTTTATCATCAATAAATTGATTCAAATTTCTAATTTGTGATTCTTAGGGAGTTGATTTCTTCATTTTCAAGAGTCATTCTCCAGGAGAACATTTAGCTTGTATCGTTTTAAACCAATAGTGTCCTCTATTTCTTCTAATTCATCAGCATTTAAAGATGACAGCAGTTTGTCTTCTCTTTTCAACTTCGCACATTACGAATAAATTTTCTTATCCAAGCTGCATTGCAATACGTTTTATTTATTAAACTAGATTTGCTTAAATTCAAAAGATGAGTTTTAGGACTTGTCTGCACAGGAACAATAAATTGACACTTCACATTTGGATCTCCTTTCTTCATTTATTTTTTCATTAGACATTTCTTGATCTTCTATTTGTGGTCAACGTTCCTTAGATAATCTCAAATAATTTGAGCCATTGAACCAAAAAGTATTTTATAATAATTCCGAAGGTAAATATCCTCTAGAAATCACACATCAAATGGATTTTGAGCTGATGAAACATGATTCCAGCAGTGAGTAGGAAGCAGATCTTTATTAGTGAGAATCGATTGGCCTCAAATGTTTCCATTTTCTGGACAAGCCTTCAATCCATAATAGGACTATTGAGGAATCTGTCCAAGAATGAAGTGCTGATATTTAGTTTTAGAGTATTTTGATCTTTGAGTAAATCGGTGAATAAAACAACGCCACACACTTCTAACCCTGAAAGGGATATTTATTTTAATGATGAAACGCAACTCTTTGAAGTCAAAAGCTGAACATTTACTTTTCCATCTTTATTTTCTCATCATAAATATACAGTGCCTTTAAATATATAAGCCCTTTCAAAGGTGCCTGAAAATCCGTTGAGTGAATAATAGCAAAATTGTCACGCATTACATTGCGCGGTATTTTCCAGTGGTTAAGATCAAAAAATGCATTTCTGAAGAGTAGATATTCTGTTTTAAGTTCATTTGAGAGCTTTTCATCCCTATTACGTCTAGCTATCCAAAGTTCCTGAATTAGTGATTTGGCTAAAATTATCACAGGTTCCGCAAGACCAAGAAGGTCATAGAGTTTCTTAAGTTTTAGATATAAAATTTGCTATTTCATTATATTTTCAGTTTCAATGGAAAGGCGAACCTTAAAAAAAAAGAAGAAAGAATCAGAAGCTGCATTCCAATGCATCCCTAGAGCCTTTATATAATTATCAATATCAATAGCAAATGGCTTTCAACTTCGACATAAACATCAGATAAAGAATCTAATAGTTTTTGTTCATAAGATATCCATTTCCTGAATCTGGAATCCACCAGATTCAAGAAGTACAATAGATTCATTTTGTAATTGGAGTGCGGAAGGAATGAAATTAGTCCCAATAAGTAAATCTTCAACGTAAAAACCACTCATTTGTGATTGTTTATTAACGCCGCACTGCGAAGCAACACGAGGAATATTGGCGACGGACCTCATAATTTTGAACCTTGGTCTTCTGACGAGGACGACACCCGAGCTGGAATCTCCCTCTCCATACTTCCACACCATGCCAAAGGGAGGACTTTAAGCCACGATAAATTTATCGTGCATCAGCTCTGGCTATATGGCGTAGTATCAGGGCTCGAAGCCCATGATTACACGAAAATCGTCAGCCGCATGTCTGCGACCTTGACCACTATAAAAATCGCGCGTAACGATATCTTTTGCTTTAGGGAACTTAGTATCTTCTCGTGCAAGTTGTTAAAGAGCCTTGGGGGCTAAATATGGAATGGAGGAGGTTCCGTGTGTTGCATTTTTAAGCGATATTCTTCCAATTTATTATTTGGAGACTTTCTCCAAACTATTCTTTGTAAGTCAGAATCAAACACTAGTACTTGATGGTATATCTTTGCGATAGCATGAATGTCAGATTTGAAACATTGGAAGTGAATCAAAATGTCCCAAATATCCTGTAATTTTGTGTCGATAATTAATTTATCACTGAGTGATATACCGGATGAGATGTTAAAGCGGAACTATCAAACACAACTCTAAGAGCAGATGTACTTTCTTCTTTTATCGAAAAGTGGCGAGGAAAATAGTACGTACTATTTAGGTTCCTTCTGATTTTTTATAATAATAATTTTCATCTTATTGAATTTCAATTCATGTTTACATGAACTCATTCTGCATTTCTCGAAGTTTTGGATTTCTTCTTATTTTTGCTCAACGAGTAAAAATCTTTTGATGGCCATCTTTTTGGGAAAATTAAGTTCTACCTTCATTTTTTAATTGGCAATTTTGCGCAAAACGTACCATTTGAAAGCGTACAATAAATATAAGAAAAATTTACCTCGTATTCATTTTTGCTTCTGATGTTGAATATAACTTCCTCAAGTTAACAAAACTTATGTTAATCGTCATTCAGCCTTTGCATTGACTTTATACACTTTCACCAACACAAATTATATATCACATCAGATTTCAAATGTGATTCATTGCATGACTTTCGGCTGAGAAAAAAATACCAATGTTTGAAAACAGTGCAAATACTTTGAAACTTGTTTTTTATTTCCTGCGTTAACATTCCGAAAAGTGCCGGCTGTGGAATATCGACTTTTGATTCCGAACTGGGTAAAGAGATGTTTTCCAAAACATTTATGATTCCAAAGGAATGTGCATATTACTTCGGAACAGCAACAAATGCATTTGAAATGTTTTCGGTAACTAAAAGTTCAAGGTTAATCGTTTTCGTTACTAGAATATTAACTAGCTCAACGATTGGAATAAGTTGAATTTTTTCAGTTGGATTTCGAGAACCAAAAGTAAACACTATTAAGTTTCACAGTTCTAATAATCGGTAGTTTTAATTTGCTTTTTACAATGTTTGAAAAATTTAGAGGAAGCATTATCTAACTACACATTGATTTGGAAAGGGCATTTATTTTTGCCTCACAAATTTGTAATAAAACCTTATTTAATTCTCGGTTTTCAGTATTTAAATGCAAAACATTTTCCGTCAAAGGACTGATAATTAGAATCAGAATTTGAGTTTGAAACCATTCAATTTGTTTCATTATTACTAGTTTTCTCTTTTCGGCAAACAAATCGATGCATGATGAACCATTCCTTCACATATTTTATATGGCTCAGTTTTGATTTTGTACTGAGAACATATGAAAGTACGCCGAAAACAATCAATACAACGACCTTCATTTCTCAAATTTGTTCTTTTTTTCTCCTGCACCGACATATTAATGCATTGTTAAAACACTCATGATTAAGATTACAGAAAACGCAACTAAATTTGAAATTATTTACAAATGTTGCAGCTCTCAGTATAAACTATTTAACCTTTTTTTTTTCCCCCATATATTTGAAATTTAGAGGAATTTGTATTTTTTGCCCTGGAATCATGCAACCTAAATCTATGTTCGCGGCATTCAACTTCATCCCTAATGAATCTTAATAATTTTTGATCACTATAATCTTTTTTTGAGGACTGCTTTCGATTGAAACTTAAATTCGTATCTTTGGAAATTAATTTCAAAAGAATAGAACATAATAACTGTCCATAACTTCCAGATTCTATTTTTAAACTTTCGAGAAACCTAATATTTTTTTTTCAAGATTGTCTTACAAATTTCTTAACGTTTTAACATTGTTAGAAATTTTAACTTGTTCTGAATTCAATAATTTTGTCATGTGACTATTTATTATTTTGTCCCTTCTCCTAAAACTTTTGGTTTATAATTTTATACAGTGGTCATAATTTTCATCTGTAAAGGTAAAGTACCTTCACCCAGCAATGTTTTAAAATAAATAAATTCTCAATTTTACTTAAACTATCATTATTATGAATAGAATTTTCATTCTTGCTCTGAAAATCCAAGAAATTGCTGGATTCACCAAAAAATATTAATAATTTGCGTATTAGAAAATTATTTGTGAAATTCGTTTCATTAACAGTCTGATTGATTCATATATCAATCTTATTATTTTGTTTACTTTCGTTTTCAGTAATAAAACGCGATATTTTTCCTCTGTATTTTACTATTCTTTCAAAGAATTCTTCGGACACCACAACTTTATTTTCTATATCCTTTTCATCAATTAAGTTAAATATTTCTTTAACTAATGATTTTAAGCCATTCCTCTATTCAAGTGCTGTAATAAGTTTTTAATTTCTTCTAATTTTGCACGAAAATCAATTCTCATCTTTCAATAAATTATCAGTTTTCCTGATGTTTTAAATAGCTACGGATCAAATGGTTGTGTCCTTGACTTTTATTACATTTATTTACTTCTGTCAATTTACATCAATAATTCAGACAATATTGTTACTTCAGTTTATCAAAATTGCATAACAACACTATTTCTTAATTAGCAATCATTAATAATGTTCTTTGATTAGTTATATAATTAATACACATATTCTTCCAGATTATTTAAATTAGATCAATATTCTTCAAATGCCAAACTTTTCCCTTACCTCTTCAGCGAAATATCATGCCTCACTGTTGAGACGCCATAAAAAAATTATCTCTCTCAAGATTTAAGTAAATTCTATAATAAAGGGCTCAACCGATTTAATTAGCCGGGCGAGCATTCATTCGAAATCTAAACAAACGTAAGAAAGTCACAAAAACTTTCCCAGCGACACATACATTTAAAAATATTCTATAAAGAATAAAATTTTATTGCCAAATATATAATTGAAAAATTGCGTGACAAATAATAATGCATATAAATTAAATTACTTGAAACTTTAGACGTTAAGTTATTTTTAAGACTTAAAACAATCATCTGCCTATTAATAAGTGTTCCAGCTAAGAAAAGCTTTCGTTATAAGAGTATTGTTGTTTTATTGATCACTACGTTATATAATATTAAATAGTTAATCAAATTTTTATCACCATATTCTTAGTTCTGAAGCCACTAGATCATTTGTTTTTATTTTCTTCTCGATAATTCTTTTGGTTATTTTAATACTAGCTAAAGAAAATTTCTATTAAAATTACACAAAGAAGCATGCGTGCTCCTTCACACGTAATAGAATCAATGTAAATTGATCACCCAAGAAACTGGAACAAACGCATTAACATATTGAAGCATTCACATATCGATCAGGTCTTACAGTATTCGCTCTTACATTTTTTTTCTTTCTTATTTGTTGCTCAAAAATCAATGAAATAATATTCGCAGAGAGAGCAAAATAAGGTCATGTACGCTGCATCTTTCCATTTTTTTCAACTCTTATTATTCCTTCTGGGAAAAAAAGGAAACAATAATTAATCGGTATGTTTCTTTCCCCATAGAACAAATTTTTGTAAAACACTTTTTTTACAATGCATCGCATTATAAACATAGCTGAAAATTTTCTTACGGAAAAAAATGTGTTACCATATACTAAATAGTCTGGTTCAGTTAAATTATTTAATGTGTAATTGGATAGCTTCAATTCTTCATTTATTTAAGTTACTGATAAATTTAATTTTTCTTGTTTTGATCAAATAGAGGACATGATTATAATTCATGCAAGTTTTTTTTTCAATGAAAAAGTCGATAAGTAGAGGCAAATAGGATTTTGGACAAAACCGAAAAATTGCAATAAATTTGAGTAATTTTAATGAAGCTTTTATAAAAGATGAACGAAAAAGTACAAAAATATTTTTTTTACATGTAAAATAACATATAACTAATCTGTTTCTTTACCCCCCCTTTCTCCTAAGTGACTCTCTGAGAGTAAATTCGTATTCAGGTATTGTACACGTAACATCTTTGGATATTAATTCAGTCACATTGACAATGATGCCAACAACAAAACTTTTAAGTACAGAACTTTTATTCCTTTGCATCAAAGATAAGTTTTGATCAACATGTAGCACATTACAAGATAATGTGCCCGTTGCCTCACAACTCAAATGTGCATCTACTAAAAACTATCAAATTATTGAATGATAATGTCACGAAGCTCGCAAGCTCTGATGTAAGACCTTCTGCAGAGCGAGCACTCCCGAATTCTCAAAACCCAGTGCTGATAACATTGAAAAATCATGCAAAAGTTTTGTTTAATTGTTCTCTGTTGTTCATTATTATTTCTAAAATCCTCCAGAGTTTTGTTTAATTGTTCTCAGTTCACTATTATTTCTAAAGTCCTCCAGAGTTTTGTTTAATTGCTCTCTGTTGTTCATTATTATTTCTAAAGTCCTCCAGAGTATTCTTTACATTTCCAGAGCAGTGCTCAGGAATATTCTACTGTAACTACATTATTAGATTATCGATTGTGTCTTCAGTTCAACCTACTGAAGCATTTACGTTCCAATATTATATTTAAAAAATCGCAAATCAAAAATTATGCAACTTTAGCACGTTCCTTCCTGAGGTGAACACTGAAGAAATAAATAAATAAAAAAAAAAACATCTTTAAATTTAAAATCGATTTAATTTCCATAGCAAAAAATGTTGCATGTGGAAATAACTTCTAATACCGACGACTTAAAAAAAATTAGATTTTATTTTTGTACACTTACTGACCTTGATTCTTTCAAAGTCAGCCTGAGCGACGAGTGTAATTCTGAAATTGAAAACGATTTTAATATTCAGTCTGAGATCAACCCTTTCTACCAGTGAATTGCGCCAAGCATTGATCTACAAATTCTAGTCAGACCAAACAAATTTCTCTTACCCCAAAACAAACACATACAGCTCTCTCCGGTTTCGGTGGGAAGTATCATGTCATTGACTGTTCAAATTCAAACTCAGAGCTCAGCAATATATCAAAATTCGCTTTCTGGTTTGGAGACACAGTTGAGAAAATTGTTTTGACGAGAAGTCTCTCATCACTATAGACTCAAAAAGAATCCATGGAAAATGTAGTGATTTTGTACTCTTAAAACAATAGTAAAAAAAAATAGCAGTTGCTAAGAGATGTTTACGAGTATTCCCGATTTTTTTTTTCGATCTTTATCTGTTATTCACTCATGAACTTTATTTTGTGAAATATTTCGGGAGGAATTTCAACAAACATTTTCCGCGGCAGAAATGCATAGAATGTTATCCCAACGTCGATTAAAGGGAAATGAAAATTGTATAAATTACTTATTGCGAATGTGAGAAACACGAATGCCAATATAGATCAAGCATTTATGTATCAACATGTCATTAATGGCTTATCTGATTCCTTCAACAAACTGTTAATTTATGGATTAACAAATTTTAAAGAATTAGAAAAAAAAAATTGGGAATGATAGAACAACTTCGATTATAACAAAGTTTTTCTCGGAGTATTTCTGCAAATTCACAAAATTATTTTCAAAACATATCTCGAAATAAACCAATACTTATTCTCGTCATTCTAATGATCAAATTACTTATAAAATGTTCGGTGGTAAAAACAATGTTTCTTCTTGATTCACACATAATAATTTTCGTTGCTTTTATTGCAAAGATGCTGGTCATAAAACTTTAATTTGTCTTAAAAATTGAATCAGTCACCCTTAATTTAGATGCTCATATCAGTCATGCCGTTCCTCATTCTGCTAATCCAAATTTCAAGTGAACTTAGACATGTCGAATTTTAATCTAAACACTTCTGCCTTTAGTGGATACAGGATCTCAAGAAACAATTTTTCAAGAATCCACTTATTGGAAAATTGAATTCCCACCCCTTCAGATATTCAAAATGCCACTCACCGGGTTCAGAAATCAAATAGTTCATCTAACTGGCTACTTTCACAATTATTTCAATATGGGCAGAAAGTTTTTTGAAACTGATATTTATCTTGTCAAGACATTTTGCTGCCTTTCGTTGCAATAATTGGACAAGACTGTTAGGGGCAAGCTAAATTTTTTATATATAAACAGGGTATTTCTTTAATTCCTAATAATAAAGATGCATATTTTTTCGTCAATGTTTCAAAACAGTTCACCTGATTTAACTCCCATTTTTAATGATGATATTAAATGTCAGGTTGCTGTACTAATTAATTCTAATCAACATGTGAACGCCAAAACAACAGATTTAGAAATTAATATTGTTTTGTCTGATGACATGCCAGTGAATCAAAAACCGATACGTCTTCCCCAATTAGAACAAAAAATTGTTCAGACACAAATTCAAAAATGACTTGACAGGTATCACAAAACCCAGTTCTTCCGACTATTCTGCTCCAATGATTCTGTGTAAAAAGAAAGACGGTTCTCATAGTCTTTGAATTGACATGGTGATGATCTTGGAATTTAAATGCACTCATCATTTAACTATGAGAGAGGCGAGACTCATTCCTTGAAACTCATTCTCAGAGTTATTCAACAATATTGAAGACAACAGTACCAAGTCCCAATATACAAAAACCTTGAAAAAATATTGGAAAACATGGTAATAAATTTTCAAATAGCTCTCGAAAACCAAGCAGTAGCATTACTGGATTGGCTTGATTTTATTGGCTTCGCACTAGAAGCAACATGAGGACTACAGGTGACGGACCTCGTAATTTTGAACCTCAGTCAAGTGATGTGGACGACACCAATGAGAGAACTTTGAACCTCGACAGATGTAAGGTGCATCAGCCCCGGCTACACGACGGAACTTCAGCGGCTTCAAGACTCGAACCCACGACTCGATGAAAACCGCCGGCTGCGAGTCCGCGACCATAATCATTAGGCTACCGCGGTCACAGTCTTATTGCAAAACAGTTTAAAAAATTATGCAAACCATGTTTTTACAGTTATGCAATGTTTTGGAAGTAGGAAAACTGTCCTCATTTTCGACCAGAAAAAAAAAAAACCCTTGGATGCGTGTTTTGGAGCTTATTTGCACCCGTTCCAGGTGTATCTTATCAAAAAGACGATTCATTTAATAACATAGACATGGACAGCTGTGAAACAAAATGCTTCTATTCATGTTTATTATCTTACCTTTTCATAACATTTTTTTTTGTACCTTACTTTACCTCCATGTTTCGTACCTTACTTTAAATTTTTTTCCTATTTTCTAGGGAAAATTTAGAAATTTTTGAAACTTATTTTTTGAAATTTACATTTAGGTATCTTGTTTTATTTATTTTTTGCAAATGGAATTGTTGAAGCATAAAAAACAAATCCATTTGATTCCATAACTCTCCCTTTACACAACAGATATTTGGAGATTTCACGAAACTTTTTTAAGGCCAAAGATGATAGATTTTATTTTTTAGACAAAAAAAATTGATTTGACAGACCAGGAGGAGGACTGCTTATAGCAGTACTGATAAGCTTCTCTGCTCTACATAACCCTATACCTTTTAATACAATCGCCAGACATTGAAATTTTCTCTCTCCATATTACAATAAATAATTTTTCTTTTTTTTTTTTTTACATAAATTTAATGCATTTCAGGGACTTAATACATAATGAATAAAACCAATATTTAGAATCTTAGACCGACCCAGTCTTTATCTTCGGTTATTTTAATATTCATCATCCAATGTAGGGTTCCAGTCACATATCGCAATAAAGTAATGATTTAGTAGAATGGCTGACTCCAACTTTATACTGCTTAACACTACACAGAAATACTGAAGGTGCTACTGCATTCATTGATCTTATCATTTTTTCATCCAACCTTTTTGGATACACAAATACTTTATTATATCTTAGACCGCTCCTTCAATAGTGATCACTGCCCTGTCATAACAAAAATCAATCTTCATAGCCCTCATCAGCGAAATGTAAAGAGAGTGTATTGGTAATCAGTGATGAAGCAAGAAGAATTTACTTCATGTAACATAGAAGAAAACAATGTCAATCTCTCAGCTACTGTTACTGGTATAATTTAAAGTAATACACGCGAAATTAGAATTTGCCCTTATCTCCTCAACTCTGAATTCAATACAAGCAATATTCCAGCAGTCTCAGACTTCATATAAAAAAGTCAGAAAATGAACTGAAATAAAATCCATAACGATATTTCTAATGCAAGAACCTTTTTCAATATACTGAAATTTTTTTCATTTCAGATGAATATTAAATCAACTCTGAACATATTTCAAATTCATATAATAAATAGATTTATTATATTCATCCACAAATCCAGTCCAAACTTTTTGCAGATTTTTTTTGCATACATTAATACTCTCCATGAGCCAATTCGTTTGGAATATATCGCCAAAGATAACAACTTTCTTTAGAAGCAATTCCACATCTCTGAACTAAGTAAGGGCTATAAAAATTTCTAGAAATACAACTCCAGGCTCAGACCAGACCCTTGCTTCTGTCCTAAAATGGTTAAATCACAGCGAAAAAACGATTGTTCTAAAATTGGTTCAACAATTATTTTTTGATAATTCAATAGTCCCACAGTCATGGAAACATTCCATTATTCTTCCAATTTCCAAACTCTGCAAAGATAAGATTAAATCTCATTTTACAAACCTATAGCTTTGACTTCAATATTCTCTAAATCGTTCGAAAGAATTTTAGCCAATCGCTGAATTCATTTTCTAACAATAGAACAAAAACTTCAACTGCATCATCATGGATTTGTTTCTTTTACGAACAGAACAACAACTTACCTCATAAAGCAATAGTAAATGTGAAGTTGAGAAAAAATGCTTCGTGGAAATTAACCTAGATGTAAAGAGTGCTTGGATTCTGTTTAAATCGATGGCCTCCTTTACAAATGTCAACAAATTGATATTTTAAGAAAAATAGCATTTTGGATTCATGAATATTTCTTTCTTACAGATTTCTTAAAATTCGATTGTATACAAAACTGACAGACGCAGTTCACTTCTGTTCTTAGCATATTTACAGAAGCAACTTCAGAAAATGAGCATGGATTCCCTGAAAATATTAAAATTACTATGTGAAGTTCGGCTGTTCGCGATTTTCTCTTCACACTAATCTCGGGGACTTTCGGTGATTTTAATTGCATAAAATAACAATTTCTTCCCAATCAAAATGAAAAAAAAAATTAGGTAAACTAAACGAAGATAAGAATTACAGAGAATTGAATTAGAAATAGTGATAAATAATTAAAATAGAATTGAAAGATAAAGAAGGGAAGTAGAGGATAAGGACAGGCTGAGAGATATTTGTAATTTGGATTGAATCAACGGAATTAATCGTTTAGATTGAAACGACTCTAGTTTAAGTAATAAGATTCTCATCTTCTATGATTGAGAAGTTCTTGAATCGGAACGAGTGATTTGGTAAGCTAAGACTTTATTATTAGAATATAAGCTAAGACTGATTGAGTTAGGAGGAATTTGAGAGTGATTCCTTGGAAGTAAATAAAGCATTTTGTCCTGATCTCTTCAGAACCTTCAAATGCAGTTTTGAACTTATTGACTATTTAATTAGACTTGAAGATGGTTGTAAAGTTAAATAATGATAGAAATACGTCACAAATTGAAAAATAAAACTAAACAATAAATCTATCAATCAAAACGGGAGAGAACCTCTCAAATTGAAGCTTGATTTCCACAGGAAGTAGCGTAGCGAATTTGAAAGAAGTAATTTTGTGACAATAGGCTATTCACGATTTCTTCTCTTCACTAACCTAACCTTCATAAACCTTTCACCTTCTAAGGGACTTTATACTAATTTAAATTACATAAAATTACAATTTCCTCCCAATAATAATATAATGTGATTCGGTAAATTAGATGAAGATAAAAGGGAAGTTGAATGAATTAGAGATAATGATATATATATATATATATATATATGAAATAGCATTAAAGGAAAATAAAGGGAGAGGGAGGATAATGACTTGTTGATAGATATTTATAATTTGGATTTAAATACCTTAATTAGTTTTGTAGATTGAAGCGACTTCTAGTTAAAGCATTGAGCTACTGGTAGTGAAAATTGTTGAAAACAAACGGTAAGGTTAAATATTATTGAGCTAAGATATTTTATATTTTGGTAAGCTAAGATATTATTTTATATTTTAATCATAATCCAAGGTTGTGGAGTTAATTGGGATTCAAGAGAGAGCAAATTTATCTAGTGATTATTAATTAAGTATTTTAGTTTGTTCAAATGGAGAACAGTGGTTATTCAGATTAAAAGATAGCGCTAGAGCTGAGTAGTGAAGAGCAGTCGTTAAAATTTTATGAAGCTCTTCCGGGCATCTATCTTGGTAGCGGTTTCTTTGAAAATAAATTACGTATTAAGCTTAGAAAAAATTCATGTAATGTGAAGCGTAAGGGAGGAAATACAATAAATATAATTCTTTAACTGCTTTTCACTTCCTTTTTTTGAAACAAAATATATGATAGATATAAATGAAATAAATAATAAATGATTTTTTTTTCTCGGCATCTTTTTATAGTTACATGTATTATATGCGGCTGTTCATCTAAAAGGTATTTGCATCCTAGATCTAAATAATATTTTAAGAAACACAACCTTTTCAGATGCGAAGTTTTAATATTAAAAATGGTTGTGTAATTGAACACAGAAAGAAATTTAGTTAATATAAACTTTTTTTATTCAGTATTTTAATGTTTCAGAAATAGCAATATTTCAATATAATAGCTATGTTAAATGAAACTGGATAAAAATTTTCTGCAAATTACGCACGCATCAATGTGATTTTGAGGATATTATCAAGAACATTTTAAGTACAATATGTTATCAACGATATATATCTCAAACTAATCGACATGAAATTTAAAATTTAGATATTTGCGTAACAAATTTACTTTAGAATGAGATAGCGATAGCTTGGCAGACGATAATTATTTACTTTTTGATTATTTTCCCTGTGATCGCGTGATGAATTGATTTCACGAGCACCTGATTAACTTGGAAAATAAAAATCGTATCCTTGCTTTGTATAATTCTTGCCAATTTATTATGCTGCCATTTTGAGATTACTAGTGCTTGTTGTCATGGTGAAGCAGCTGAAATGATTAAAACAATCGGAAAAATATTCTATTTTAAAATCAATTCAGAAAACTCAAAATGACAAGGCTTGTGATCAAGTGTTATTTTAAAATTTTTGTTGAAATCGGAATTTACATCTGCAAACTAGGTTTATCGTCATTTTTTTTAAATAAAAATGACGATATGTGGCCGTTGTAGTCTAGTGGTCATGGTCGTGGACTTGCGGCCGACGTTTCATCAAGTCGTGGGTTCGAGTCATGATGCCATTTAAGACTCACCATACAGCGGGGGTGATGCACGTTAAATCGGTCGAGACCCAAAGTTCTCCTTTTGGAATGGTGTGGAAGTTTGATGAGATAGGTGCTAGCTCAGGTGTCGTTCTCGTCACTTAACCGTGGTTCAAAATTACGAGGTTCGTCGCCAATAGCCCTCTTGTCGCTTCTCCGGGGGACGTTTATGAACAATCGTAAGAAATCCCTCCCATAGCAGCTGATATGCAGCATATCTTCATATTGGAGCTTTTTTGGGCAAGAAGGCTTTTCATGTGCATGCAAATTACTATTTTAGGCCAAATGCTACATATGAGCTGGCGAAAGAGACCGAAATTGGAATCCAGACGTATACTGCATTCCAGCCAAAAATTATTATCAAGGGTATAAATACCCATTTTATATATATATATATATATATATATATATAGTTAGCGAAATCGTAGAATAACAACAATGTTTCCTATTAAAGTCTTAAAATACTCGTTAAAAACTCCTGCCTACCTATCTATTTGGAATTCGAGTGAATGTTTTTATGAATGGACTTCGTTGATATCGTTTTAAATTGTTTTTAATCATCTGACATTTGCAGCTCTGACTGAATTATTGGAATTGTCATAGTTAGTAAAACGCAATTCACGCATTTTGTTAAAATCAAAAACTTATTTAATTAATGGAAATGTGATAAAAGTAACTTTTTTTTGTATTTACAATGCGTTTTTAGCAGGACGACTTTCAACTTTAATGAATACCAAAATTATTTATGTCTCAGAGTCCTAGTACTACACTTTAAATCAGCCTTCAATTCACAGGGATCTGTTGGTGCGATAGTTTCGTGAACATCGTGCCTGAGATCATTCCAGATGCCTTTGTTCGTATTCATATCTGTACTACTTCCAGGTTGCTTAGATTAAAGTGGTATTTTACTCTATTGGCAATATGGCATGGATCCCCATGATATAAGGATACGAGGTTAGGATTATTAAATAATGAGACTGATGCTGTAAAACATTTTATTTTGATCTCATACTAATTTACTCGTTATCCCTTTGAATATACACTTCTCTATCCCTACAACGCTCCATTGTTCGAAACATGTTGGAACTCTTCTTCTGCCAGCTCCTTCAGGACGCATGTCGCTTTCTCTTTCACAGCTTCAAGACTCAAATCTTGTTCCTTTTAATCCAAATTTCACCTTAGGAAATAGTTAGAAGCCACATGACTTAAGATCCGGTGAATAAGGCGGATGGTCTAACACTGGGATGTTGTACTTGGCTTGAAACTTCTTGACAGACAATGTGAAATGAGCCGGCGCCTTAACTTGGTGGAAAAATTTGCCGTACAGATTTTTTATCAATTCCTACAGTCTAAGCAATCGCACGAATACTTAACCGATGGTCAGATAAAACTAGATTACCGATTTTTTTATATTGTCATCCGTTTTTGACGTGGAAGGGCGACCCGAGCATAGATTATCTTCAACGTCTTCTCAGCCATCTTGAAAACGTTTAAACCATTCAAAAACACGCGCAGGCGATGAACATTAATTGCTATAAACTTCTTTCAATAAATTATAAGTTTCAGTAGCGGGATTTGAAATTTATAATTTATTTCAAAATAATTCGTTTCTCACTTATCATTTTTCCGACGAAACAACAACAACAAAAAAATAACTCTATTGCGAAAGATGGTTATGGGTATACAGATTTGTTTTCAGGTACAGAGAGGCTCTGCATTCTAAAGAGAACGTTTCTGGCTTAACAGCTGTCGGTCCCTGGCGTTTCGCGCATGCGTACTTCTGTAACAGCATCAGTCTCGTTATTTAACATCCACACCTCATACATTTGTTATCAGGGCACTACTCTTCCAAGACATAAGAGTTTCTAGAATTTCTGATATATGACTTGCTTTATGATGCTTTACTATATAAGGTTGACCCGCACCATTAACAGGACTACGCTCAACACTATGAATTTCTGCAGGTGTTAAAAATTTTGAACTTCCCATTCTGGAAGAAAACTTCTTTCCTTGTTGTCTTCGAATAAATTTAGCTCTATCATTGAAATACCCATTGTTGTTTAATCTGAAAACAAACTTGTAAATAATTACCTAATTGAATTTTTATTAAAATTATGAATAATCTTTATTTGTTTTTTTGTAAATTTAATAAAAATTGTGCATTTGGGTAAAATACTCTAGTTTTGCTATTTTTTTTATTTATTACGAATTATAATACTTGCCTTCAGTTAAACTATAACACACCTTTGCCATTAATTTACTAGCCTCTTAATAAATTCTTAAATCGTTTTTTTTCTCTTGATCACAGTTAGCTGGACTTTCTTGAACGATTATTCGGTTTTTCACCAGGGTTACAGTTTTCTGGGGAATGCTCTAGTACTTAATAATAAAACCTTAAGATTTTCGCTAAGTTTGCAACTTCTTTGATTTCTTACTCTTCTTGTGCACGTTATGTAAGACTACGACTACATCAAGAAGAAATAATTTGTCTTCTATACACCAGTCTGATTCAAATTGATATTTTTTATTTCCAAAGACAAATTTATCGATTTTTTTAAATAAGAACTCGAATTGCGTAGTGATTATATTGAAAGAAAGGACTTTTTCGTGTTTTTAATAATCGACGCTCACAAAATTAACATTTTTTTTGTTTTAAATTAAAATAACGTTTGATATTAATGTAGTTAATTTCACACTTCACATTCATTTAAATAAACAAAATTAAACTGTTAATAAGACCTTACTAGATATTTGTGATAAATAGTGTTGCCATCTTTCTTTAAAATGATAATGCTAATTTTTTTTTAATAAAAGAAGACATAATTAAACTGTAGCATGTCTTCTTCATGATTTATGAGCCCTCAAAGACTTGTCTTCTTCCGGTAAGTATAGGCATCATTCATTCGAGGGCCTTTAGAGATATTTTCCCTTTTCCATGGGGTTTACTGTCTTTGGTAAGCACGGGTGACGTATCTCTGTAATACCCTAGCGATCCTTCTCTATTTTCGATCTTCCTTATTCTCAACCAATATTTATCTTTTTTTCTCATTTTTTCAAACGTCCAGACGACAAATACACTTTGTTTGGCAAAGGACAGCCACATCTGTCCCTTGCGTCACTAAACTTCACCATCACTAATTCATGCATAATTTATGACAATTTAAAGAACTTTTGCTCAAATAAATTACAATTTGATTGGAAAATTTTCAAAACAAAGAAATGAGTTTTAATAAATAACAAATCCGATAATTTGACCAATATCGTTGACTACTGTATTTTATTTTGGGGAATGAATTCTGTCTCTCTCTCTCTCGAAAGAATAAAAATCACAAATGCTTTTTCTCTGCATTTTTTTCATCTGTTTTTGGAAATAATTTTATGTCACTTTTAATGATTCATCTGAAGGTTATCAGATTTTTAATAAGTATTTTTAAAAAATTACTAAAATTGGGGTGGGGAGTAAAAGAAGGATCAATCTTTTTTTTTTTTTTTACCATTTTGGATGCCCTTTTCTGCATTCAAATAAATTCAATAGTTTGAGAAGGTAAGCATAAGAATTCTGCAACATTAATGCTGCGATTATTAAATCAAAATTGCTGGTGAATGAGAGCTTTAAATATTTTGCATATATATTTTTTTCTCTAAAATTCGAGATTATCTATATATTTTCATAATTATAAGAATTACTTCTTTATTGAATATGTATTAATTTGAGTTGTACTTTATCATAAGTGAAACAGTTAGACAATCGGAGTGCCAAAAAATTCAATTTTTTTTTTTAAATATTTTCTGCTGGAAATCTACACTTTTTATTTCATTTATGACGATGACAGTCATTTCGGTGTGTTTTTATTCAGTTTCTTATTGGTCGAAGAAATATTATTTTTTTACCATGTCACTAATATGAGGTGTCTCTTACAAGAAGTACTATATATTTCTACTTTTTTGGTCTTTATATAAAAAAAATTAGCAAAACTTTAAATTTTTCATAATTTTTTTTACTGTATCTTTTATTATTGAATATATTGTATTGTCATTACTCCAAACTGAGCTTGTATGCTTAATTTCTAGGTTCTAGCTCATCAGGAAGAAGGCGAAAAATTGAAGAAATAATTTGTGTCAAACTGTAACTGGCAGAAACTTATACACAGTGCAAAGAAAAAGAAGTATTTGAAAAATAGTTAAGACTTATATCACAGCTAATTTTTAAGCAACATTAAAAGTATCATAAGGATCACTCAAACATAAGTGGAACTCACAAGTGCGCCATTGTTTGAAGAGGCAGATCGCTGTGCACGCGCCTAGAGAGGACTCTGAATGGTAAGAAAGCAAATGGTATTGTGAGAACGTCTGAGTTGTCTCTAAGAGAGCAATTAATTTCTCTACTGGTCAGTCATGGATGCTTCGAAAAGTAGTCAACGTGCAGTCCTGGCATTTTTAACTTTGAAAAATGGGATTCCTGGTGGGATTTTTTTTCCTATGAAAAGGATGGAGTGATTCTCACGCACTTCAGTGTTTCGATGGTGCAGTGAATTCCTCAAAGAAGAACCAATTCGGACGACATGCCTTGACCAGATCAAGTATGGTCGCGGACTTGCGGCTAGCGTTGTTTTTGTCAAGTTGTGAGCTCGAGCCCTGAAGTGACAAAAAACTCGCAGTGTAGTGGGGATGATGTACGTTAAATCTAGTCGAGATCTCAAGTCTTTCCATCTCCCATTGGTGTGATGTGGAATTTTGGAGAGGAAGATACCAACTCGAATATGATGCTTGACCGAAGTTAAGAATTACGAGGTTCGTCGCCAATAGCCCTCGTGTTGTTTCTCAATGTGACATTAATAAACAATTATTCAATCACTGACCAAGTCTTGTTTACTGGCCATCGCCCAATAAATTCTACTGCAGTGGACAATGTAATGAGGCAGAATCGATGCTACGCGCCAATTAGAGGAGCTTTGTCTATCACCAAAGGAACTGTTCACACACTTTTCCATGAGCATTAAAGCAACCAGTTACCGCGTCACTATATACATATTGAAAATAGTAATCAATAAATCTCTACGTAGCATGTAGTCCTAATTGATTTTTCTGTTGCATGACAATGTCCGTCTTCAATTGGTTAGATATGTTACAGCGATATAGATGGTAAGTCCTCGAATATTACCTGTGTAACTAAGGTGACCAAACGTCCCGATTTTTAACAATTTATCCAGCGTCCCGAGGGGTTTTAAGAAAGTCCAGATTTTTAGAAAGAATGCACGACAAGCAAGGGAACGGCTTGAGAACGGGATGGGAATACATGGTTTTCGACTTCCATGTAGCTATTTCACCAGGATATGAGCCTTATATTATTTTTGTAAATTTTATAATGTTAAACTTTAATAATAAAAATAATTATTGAGAACTGCTTATAAGGAACTGCTTATCAAAGTTCACCTTGATCAATTATTAGAATACGACCACCATTGTTTGGACTTAACCCTTTAAGCGGTCAATTATTTTACCAGAAATGCTTCCAAAAAAGGCATATTTTTTGATTGCATATAATTAAGTACCATACTATGATATTCAAAATATCATAAGAATATATTTTCCCTCCAAGTGAGAGGGAAAATTAAAATAAATAATTTGATTGGTGGATTCTCCCTCCATTTTTTATGAAATAATATATTTTTTATAAAATAATATATCCCAAGAGGGGAAGAGAAAAAAGAACTCAAATCTTCATCAGAGTTGAGCTCACTGCACGAGTCATCTGAGGAATAATCCAAATAATTAGAAGAAATATCTGTATATGTATCAGAATGTAGTTCATCATCTAACAAGAAAGTATTTTCGTCGTCTATTCCATCCATAATTTCCATAAGATTCACAAGCACGGCATACAGAAGAACAAAAATTTCAAAGAAAAGTTCCCGCTACATAGAAAAACCCGGATGAAAAGCATTTCATTTACATGGAGAAGCCACGCCATCTGTTGAAAAATAATAATACTAAATAGTCTCTTTCAATAATGAAAAATGCGGGCAAACCAGAAAAGGAAAAGCGAAAATATCGATGCCCGTACGCCGTACGGGCAAACCAGAAGAGGCAAATTTCGGGTAGCACGTACACTGTACGGGCAAACCGCTTAAGGGGTTAATGAACGTGGCATTTTTCGTCATTGGCAGCGACGAAAACATTTTGTAACTGTAAAATGAAGAGAGAGTGTGTCCCGTTTTGTTCACTTCCACAGATTTTATTCTTATGGCGACATGTTCCGCTATCGATCTAGCATCATTTGGAACATTGTTGAAAAGGAATTACATCTTGTACAAAAATTGGAAACGGAGGGGAATTTTAGACAGGAGAAGGTTCAGGGAGTGAGGAGTTTGTTGGTCGTCCACGAAGTAACGCCTTCGCATATTGAGTTTCGTAACTGTCTCTCATACGATACACATCGTACTGCGTGCTATTGCTAGTTAAACAAGTGATGTCAACAAATGAGCAATTCAGATTATTTAAGTTTGTAATTTATTTAAGTATCAAAAGTAGGTATTTTTAGGTACCAAATTTTTAATCTAGACTCCCCCCCCCTGTCAATGGTGTTCCGCTTTTCGAATGTTAAAATCTGGTCACCTTATGTACAACCGTATTTCTCATCTTGAGACTACTATATCTTTGGACCACACACTTAAGAAAATCCTAAAGGGACGACAATTCTGGGCCAGAACACCGTCGAAGAATAGCTTCTCGAACAATCCCGACCATCATCATCTCGTAGACCATTGGGGCGTCTGTTTTAATTTGCAGAGCAACTATGTATAGCTATTATGCTCCTCCTTATCTATATAATTCTTCATTCTGTATACTTAATATACTGTTGTCATTAAATTATTCGTCAATCCTATAGCAGTCCCCCTTTTATTAGGGTGAGTCTTATATTTGAAAATGAGTTATTTTTACTCGACAAATAATTATTTTTTTACTGGGTGAATTAAGCAAATGAAATACGGTAAAAATACGTCATTTTGCAATTCCCTGCGCAATTAGATTACATTTATCTAAATGGTTGCTAAAAAACTAACTAAAAGACAATGATCACTCTTGAACATAATATTCAAATTCTTAATCATAAATGTAAGATTTGTATTCTTTAAATTCACGTTTCACAATTATCTGAATGAATTATTTCCTTGTTCCGAATTAAAAAAATAGTTGTAATATTTATTTAAACAATTCAAGTTCAATTCGTGATCATAATATTTATCCTATGGGTGTTCTTAGCTAATTCTCAAAAAAAATTTAGATTTTGTTATACTAGTTTAAATGTTATAAAATGTCTTGGAAAGAACGTTAAATAAATAAAGAGGTTTAATTCCTTCAGTTTCATTTCTACTTTAAAATACATTTTAAAAATTTGTGAATTTCTAACCAAATCTCTACTTCTTACAAATAGAGTTAAAAAATTGGAGGAAAAAGCATGTTTTTGATAATTTTGATCTTTCGCATGTAATTTACAGTTTTAAAATGTAATCGTTCTTATTTGAAAAAGAGAGATAATTTGAAAGTTAACGTTATATTCCAAAATTTAAAATGGCTGTCAAATCTAAACCTTAATTTATCATATCTCTTTTATATGTATTATTTCATTTCTATCACTGCAATGCAAATTATTCTTTCAGCTGCGTCTATATCAACACCCTTCAAAGATGCACTTAAGATTATGCAAATGTTGTAACGGATATTACGTCGACTTCTCTTTTCGAAAACAATTTTTATCTCTCCAAATATGTCCTTTTTTATACAATTAATGTTTTCTTAAGATGAGAGTTTTATTTCTTTTTTTTAAACGAAATCCTATTCACGCAACTGATTTTTTTTGTTTCCGATTATCGGGTATTTTTTTAAGATATTTCTTATCAAAGGAAAACGAAGCAACGTGATGTGGTTGAGAACTACTGTTCTGAAAGATAAAATTATAGCATTTTACAGGAAAAGACTAAAATCTTCGATAATGATAATTATAGATATGAAAATTTCAATAATACATCATATTGATAAGATATTGACTTCAGATTAGAATTATATGAATGAATGATAATGAAAAACTAGTAAATTAAAAAAAAAAAATACAAAAAAAAAAAAAAATTAAATAGTTTTCAACTTTGAATTTTTTTTTTTTGAAAAAATAAATTAAATGATTTTAAAAAATACAGTTTTCAAAATGAAACAATTTGCTATAACTATCAGTAACGGTTAAATAATTTATGCGCAAGTTTTCTTTAGTGTAAATAATTATAATGCGTTCTCGTAATTTGAGCAAATTATTTCCTTTTGTCATATTTTTATTCAGATGATTTTTATCACTTTAATGAGATAATAAACTATAATTTAATATATCGCTATTTAGTTTTATTAACCTCTATATAATTATTCATGGCACCCCAATTTCATATTTAATGAACAAAAATTGCATATATCTATCGTATTAATAAATATTATTCATGCCAATTTAGGCACATAGCTTCTTACAATAATGAACTTCATTTATATAATTAAGGATTTTTTGCATAGTTCGCACAAACGCTAAGTTCGTTCTCATCGCCAAGTTTGGCGATTTTTGTAGTGTTGTGACAATTCAGTGTATTACTCAGCATGAGTGAGAGAGTGAAAGTGAAGTTTAAAGGCGCAAGTGCCAGAAGTGGCTAAGCTGCGCCAAACAAGATGCAATTGTGGTCTAGAGATTTGAAAAAAATGGAAAAAAAAAAGATAAAAACTTTGACTAAAAGGAGGGTTGAAAATAGAGAAGGAATCGTTAGGGTATCCCGTTGTTTTACAAATACGACCGTAATATCTACCCGATATTACTCCTAGTCCTAAAATGAAGGGTTCGAGATCAAAATTCTGGACAAATGCGAATCCACTCTGAACAGAAATTTATTAACTTCACTGTACAACACCACATAACAAACTGCGCAGAAGAGAACTAAAAACTCTCTTTTCGCCTTCCCAGCATACAATGCGCCCCACCGTTAATCATTTTACATTGGACTAGTGTTTCTCAACGTGGGGTCTACGCCCTGCAAAGAGGCAATTTGATTCTTGAAGGGGACAATTCGAAAATGGACTTATTTAGAGCGCGAATAATCTAGTTATTAGTAATATAACCAGTTTATACAAATATTTTTCACTATATTTTTGTATAATGTGATACAAATTGTAATAAAATTATTAAATATCTGTCTGCGTGACGATAAAATTTTTTTTCCAAATCCCTACAACAGCGCTTTTTGTTTTGAATGGTTCGAAATAAAAAATGCTAGGATCTAAGTTGGTGCAGTATCACATAATATTAATCATTGGTGTTAATTCAAAACAAACGTCTGTAAAATTGTTATAAAAATCCCGTTGTTATAAAAAAATACATAAATTATATAAATATTAGGGATATATGAAAGGTAAGTAAATTCAGTTGGTAGCTTTTATTAATTTAATTTTTAGAAGCATTTTCCAGAAACATTTGTCACGTGAAAAAGTATGTTTTTGTTTTGCATTTGGGTATTTTAATATGCATCTTTAATCTACGTTTACTTCAGTTCATATTATGTTCTTAATTTTTTTACATGTATAGGAGGACATATATATATATGTATGGGGGGGGTTATAAGAATTTTTAAAAAGCTATGGAAGGCAAAGTAAAAAAAAAAGTTGAGAAATGCCATTCTGTTGGCTTGTTAACAGGCAAAAATTATATACAGTGAGACGCCTCATTTCTGATATCGGAGCCGCGTCACTTATGTTTACCATAGAGAGTACACCCCTAGGGAAAGAAAAAGATCACTAAGGTGCGTCGGGTCATGATGTCCGTACTTACCTAATGAAGGCAAGTTCATGAGGTCCCCTAATATAATTCCTAGAGGCAAGGTGCCTGACTATACCCCCAGACGCTGAGTACCCATTTTAGTCGCTTCTTCCGACATTCATGAGCTGCAATGGGACTATTCTTTCACATTAGGTCATCACATAGATTATAACTTAACTACTGGATCCCTTAAGCAAAAATTTCCTGTCTGATCATCAAAAAAAAAAAAAAAAAAAAAAAAATGTAAATCCTGGCGTTTTCTGCATTTGTTCACAATCTAATACCTTAACATTACACAACAAAATTTACAAAATAAAAGTTGGGGGACAATAAATCGCATTGCTATTTATTACGCCATATTGATAATAGAGAATTCAAAACAACGTCACATACCAAAAAGTTGGAAAAACTAGAGTTAGAAGTAATTATATAAAAAATAAAAACTGTTATTCTTTATTTTATAATGGAAATTCATCACTTTATATATCTTCCTATAGTCTTAATTTTTGTTGTGATTTCAACGACTTAGACACTTTAGACCAGGGGTCGCCAAAGTGGTCTATATAGACCCCTAGGGGTCTATTTAACTACATAATTCGAGAGACCAACCCCCCGCTCCGGCTATTTAACTACAGTAGGGGGTCTATCTGACCCAAGGGGTCGAATGGGGTTCTATTGGGACTCGAAGGAAAAACATTTCTTAATACGCAAATCACACATATCTAACTGCATACGTAAAAATTTAAAATATTTTTATAATTGACTTAATATTATATTCTTTATAGAAAATAAAATAATAAATCAGAAAACAATCTGCCCCTTTTTTCCTTATGTGTTTTCGTATGTATACCGTGACGTCACAACTTGACCTTGTGACCAGTTTGTGAAACTTTACGACCTTGTGACCAAAAATATGTGAAACTTTACGAAATGGCTCAGCCATTTATGCTGGCGTTTCCAAGTTCGTATATGGTTGAAGCCGGTTTCAGTCACGTTAATTCAATTTTAACTAAAAACAGAAATAAATTAAAAGTGGAGCTTCGAGGGGATTTACGGTTAAAATTGACTAATTTCGAACCCAATATAGCGAACCTTGCCAAGAAACACCAGGCACACTCATCTCATTAAGAAGTAAAAAATCTGTAGCTACTTTACTTACTGTTTCTGATTTATTAAATATTTAGACTAATATATAGTTTTATTTTAATTACCTGAAAACTACCTTTGTGGGGGTCTATGGAGATTTCGAAAAATTATATGGGGGGCGATGATCAAAAAAGTTTGGCAACCCCTGCTTTAGACTAATCTTGTGAAACTAGCCATAGCTAATTTAACATACATGTTATTTTTCCAACTTGAATAAATGAAGAGAAAATAATTATTTTATTAGTAATAAATTCAAAAAGCAGAGGGTATCCGAGACACAAACCATTTTTATAAAAATAACTTTTTTAATGAATTAAAAAATATATATACAATTTTTTTAATTTACATAGAACTTTTTATTTGGCTGTAATGTATTAAATTCTTGATTCCCTACGCTTTAAATCATAGGTACCGAGAAAATTCGAGAGAAAAAATTGGAATATGTTTCAAAGATTTCTTGTACATAGCAAATGGAGAAATTTGACCATGCCTTAAAAATTACAAAATAAATAAATAAAAATAAAAAAATAAATTTAAAAAACCATTCGAAACTATTGGTATGTGAAAAATTAAAAGGGGGATACCGAAAAAAAATTTAATATTGAAATCAACAACGAGAGATTCTAGTTTCATTTAAAAATGCGATATTTTAAATGTTATTCTGATACGTATAATTCGCATTATATTCGTTTTGTACTTTTAATAAAAGCGACGTAAAATTTTAAATTTTCAATATTCATTTAAACTACAACCGATTCCTTGAGTATTTTTTTTATCATTGAATGAAATAAAAACGGTAAAAAAACAAGTTTTTTAAACAGTGGTTTTCTTTCAAACTTCACACTTTTTTCAATTTTTTTATACTTTAAATTTTGAGTACCATTCGCCTGTCAATAACATTCATTTTGAGTACTATTCGCCTGTTTTGAAGATGGAAACAATGTTGCGAACATGAGTTTATGCTTTCTTGCAAGGCTTCTCTTTTTAAGGAAAATATGGATTTACAGAAATGTCACCTAAAAAAGTAACAATGTGAAAACGACAGCACTCAGACATAGTTACAATATGAGTACGACTTGACAATGACATTTGGCGACTTGGCGAGAAAATTGGAGTAAAATTTAATTCTTTAAATAATTAGCTCTAATCAATTCATTTTTATTGATTATAATTAAATTATCGTATTGTCATCTCAATCAATCATGTATAGAAAATTTCAGCTGAATTGAAAGCTTTAAAATGTGAGAAAAAGCTTTTAAAGTTTTGACCCAGACATACAATGCGAGTAGAAGAAAACCAACCAAAAAGGAAAATCCATATGAAACTAATAAAAAAAAATCATATTTGATTCAAATTAAATAAATCGAAGTTGTTTAATATATATATATATTCAAAATCGATGAGGTGCTCTTGATTGTCAACAATTATAAGATTATATATAAAACAGGAACTGTGACTAGATACAGAATTATTTAAGATGTTCCCTCTCTCGAGACTAGTTAGTCATTTTAATTTATTATTAACTTATTTTTCAATCTACCATCATTCAGAATCATTGAAAACTAATACTGCAAAAAGCCTTAAACATTTATACTTTACCGTGATAAAAATATTAAGCGGCGGGTCCAAAGTGGCATGAAATATAGAGCCTACAGCTCGACGAAAACCGCCTGCCTCGAGTCCGCTACCATGATTACTAGGCTACCGCAGCCAAAAGGGGTTGGTGAATAGAGATAAGGTTATAATCTGATTCGCTTAAGGAATGGAAAAAGAATAACTTAATCATGCAGTTCAATCAAATAATGAAAGTCCAAATCGAGTAGGCCCCAAATCCTCCCATTGGCGCGATGAGGAAGTTTGGAGAGAGATGTACCAGCTCAGGTGTAATCCTCTTCACTTGACTGATGTTCAAAATTACGAACTGCATCGCCAATAGCCTTTTGGTTGCTTCCTAAAGCGACGTTAATTCTATCAGTCAAATTGATATAATTGTTACACAAAAAATATCATGCAATATTAACCTTGTAAAAGTTGTAGTATGTTCCATTTTCAGAATATTTTAAGGTATATCTAACATTTCTAAAATTATCAAATTTGACTGAAGCTCAACTTGTAATCATACAATGCGCCACGATTGGGTCACCCCTGCCCTACGGATATGACAGCTGATAAAATGGCTCCGTTGAAATTGTTTTTACCTCCCATGAAGCTCAACGAGACAGCAGAGAAGCTGTTGCACTCTTGTTAATCCTTGCTGATATGGAAAAATATCGATCTTCAAGATCATCGTGGTACATGAGCTACTTTGCCTCAGGCCATCTCTTTGCGGAATCGGTTCCATCATATCGTCTCTTTTAGTTGCATACAACACTAGACATCACATTGAAGTTTGTAGAAATCGGCGCTTGAAATTGTCCTATTTCATTCTCACGACGATTTTCTACCTCATACATTTATCCAAACATTACTAGATAATTCATTTTAATTATTTGCTCTTGAATTTCCCAAGAAGTTTGAAAAATAAATAGAAATTGGCTTTGCTAATTTCATTCTTAATACGTACTAACGTTTTTTTTTCCTTTCTGTTAGGTTCTCGAAAAAGTAGAATTATTTTAAATGAATATTAATTCGCAAACGGTAAGGGTACTTCCGCGCCCCGGGCTTCACAGAAGTAATTACTATCAAGAGAAGATTAACATTTTCTTGAAATTCATGATGTATTTTTACTTTCACAAGCAAAGCATTCTAAAGTACAAAACGTTGCCAATGTTTACAACAAAAGTAATAAAGATAGACGATTCTCCCTTAAAAATCAGCGATTAAATAAAATAATAAAATAAGAGCAAGCGATAAATTATTAAAGTACACGATACATTCTATTCGGATTTTAAAATAAAAGCAAACGATACAATATTACATTAAATGTCTTAGTAATGTAAATTTTCCAAAGAAAACTAAATGTATTGGTAATAATCATAATGTATTAATATTTCAATAGTTTGAATCCAACAGTATGTATCCTTTATTTAATGCCCACGTATTTTTGTCGACGCCACTTCCTCCAAACAACAACATGTTAGCACATGTTAAAAACACGAAGGTCATCGAGGTGTGCAAACAGATGAAGGCACGTGTGCTAACAAATCATTTATTTCACTTTGAATGCGCAATCCGCTGACACGTGTACGCTTATGTAAACGGCACGAAACATTTTTTTTTGTTTGGTTGTATGCATTAGTCTAAATTTTCGTTCAGTATTTTTGGAGAAATTCGGCTTAGTACATGAATTATCTTAATTTTGAGCATCATTGTTGAAGAAATAATCATATAACAAAATTAACTCTTTGGTAAGTTTTCATCTCAGCAAGACAAAACCGATATTCCAAAAAAGGAAAGGGAACTTCGTTGTAATTAGTTAATTTAATCCACTTAATAAAATAATTTTTAAGAAATATTTGTTTGAATAACCATGCTTTTTTGCCGCGAAACTGATTTCTCATTTTAAAATTATTTGAAATCCTAAATTATGCCTTACAGCTTCCGAATTATGGCGGTCTCAAAAATGAGACCCCTAAGATCGTGGAATGTCTCAAAGTTTTGGCGACTTAAAATTTTCTATATTCAGCGTTATTCAGAGATGTTTTGACCAATCGATAATCTTCTTTTTCAACTCTTTCAAGCTATATAAAAATTGAAAAAAGTCGCAGTGTTATGAAAGATATGAATTATGAAATTCAATTATGAAAACTAAAGTGAACTATTGGTAAATAGCGGGCATGTTCAAGTTCAACATTTTTCTTTGACCCATTGATTACGTGATGTTCGAAAACGAGAAAATTAAGGAATTTTATTTATGTATTTTATTTTTGAGTAAACAGATTCATTTCATATTGCACTTTATATTCCATTTAAATAAAAACAAGTAACAAAAGCTTCAAAATAAAAAATGAATTGAAGAAATTTAATTAAGAGATTTTAATTGATTAAAAATGTTTTCTAGATTAAGGTTTTTTAGGAAATATTCAAGAGTATGGCTACGTATTAGTTTTTTAAAAATATTTCTGCAAATAATGATCGAATTGGAATGAAATTTGGAATATATACTACACGGAGCATTTTCTAGATTTAATTCTACGAAAGGAATAAATTCTTTTGATTAAATTTGTGACACTCCGCTTTCGCTTCTGTCAATGATTTGTAAAATCGCAAATCTCTAAAATTCACCCAATCAAGAGACAGAACAGAAATTAGTTAATATTTTTTTTATATCCTTAGAATAATCCAGAAATCAATGTTTGTTCGTAATAAGTACGTGGAGCAAAAATCCTCAAGCGTCTACTGCAAAGTATTATCAGAAATTATACGAATCTTATGCAGGCGGCTCTTTTCAACGGCGACGACAAAAATAAAAACGCCTTAATGACTAACACGAGAGGGAGTTCCGATTGGTCAAATTCAGGTGTCGTCAGACTTTTGAGACAGAACAGCCAAATTAACAAGGAAACAGGATAATGAAGGCATCAGGGAGCCATTTACATGTAATCGGTATGCGCACCCAAGAGGGTATCGGTTGCAATCCAGACTGTCATTATTTATTTAAATAATATAAGGAATATTTTAATTTAAATTTTACTACAAAGTAACATTTTCTGTTCATTGAGGAGCTATCAAAGCTATCATTTTTTGTTTCGGTAGCTTATATATATAATGCAAGGAAAAAAACCCCAATGTCAACATATTATAATAATATGGATATTAGACTTACAAGAAAATAATAATTCAAATTTCGTGAAATAATTTCTGTACCAATAGTACCTTAAGTATTTTATCTTAGAAATTCTCATGTTTTCACTAATAATTTAAATTTACTTTAGTTGATCTTGCATATAAATGTCATGGAACCCTTTCTAAGCCGAATGCGTAAAATGTCGAATTTTTGCATAAACTGACATTGGTTGATCTTGCATTGAGTCACCTATTTTTATGTATTTATTTTTAATTTAGATATTCCTGGTCCATACGTGTACATTTACGTATGTATGGATTTTAGGCACAAAAAAAAAGTGATCTATATGAGCAAGAATCTTTTTTCAAAATTTAAAACAGTGACCTCGCATCGCTTTTGAGAACTTTGTTATGTCTGGCAAATAGCTAGTTGTTTTCGATTTTAGGTATGGTTGTATATTATCTGTAAGTTTCCTCTCAGCTCATTTTATATTTTATTCATGGTTGAGAATGTTTATTCGCATGAATATATGTAGAACCAAAGAGTGTGAGAACAGCAAATGCTAGTTTTTAAATTTTTTAATCGTGTTACATGTTTCAAGCAAACTATTCCTTGTATCAAATATTTTATTGCTTCTATTTTAGGCAGTTGTTTCATAGTTCTGTCCACTTGAGTAGAGAAATTAAACTGATCTTTTTTCTTTTCGAGGTTTTCCTCGCGGATGGTCAGATCTGGGAATTAGTTGTTCCACAGTTCTTTTCTCTCTAAATCTGTTAGTTGTATCTGAAGTGAACCGCGTCTGTGTCGAACGGTACCAAATTGAGTCGGTCGATTTTTATTGTGTAGGTAGTGTAGGTTAATTATCTGAATTTCTGAAAACATTACCCCAAACTGTTCTTCGTTTTTCCTCATACCGGGCTGAAATAATCCATATGAAAATAAGTGCTTTTTTCTTCTTAGTACTGTTTTAAATTCTAGAAGTAAAGTAATTCACCTTCATATCTTCGGTGAGAACTTGTAGTTTATTTTCAAAGCGCTCACCTCTTTCAATAATGTATATGCGACATTTCCTTTTCGATGTAACAATACATTGAAAGTGCGGCAACTACACTTACGCAAGTTCGTTTGTGGTCCCCCTTACATCCGGACAAGATCCTCATTAAAGACATCTGGACTCGTGAGAAAAGGAAAACAACATTTCCGTTTCTCATGAACTTTGACCTAATAAGAGTCCGATTCTTCTTGGAACCGAGAACACCCTCACATGAGGTGTTCAGTTTAGCAGGTGGCAATTCTTGCCTCGGTTGGAGTGCTATTGAACAATAACAGTTATCCATCCAAAACAAAGAAATATGTCCCGTGGTCTTAGAAGAGTCGTTGTCAATTCCTTTAGACCGAAAAATTCAATAGAGAAGAGACATGCAGAGCTCTACAAAACGTTCACTAGAACGTACGTCCTAGGACATTCCAATGCTTTTTTTAGCGTGCGACATGCACCTCACAATGTGTAGAAAGTGGAAGTGCGACATGTACTTTATTTTGTAAATATTAACTTTAGTATTTTAAATTAATCGAAATTAAAATAGTATAAATATTTATCTAAATATAACATATTTTTTATTCAACACAACCAAATAACCAGAACGCCACAAAAGCATTTACAAATGAAGTAATGTCAATCATGAAAAATAATTTTCGTTACCATGTGTCTGCTTCTAATTCTTGATGTGTTACGAATATTTCGCGAAGGAACTATTCTATTTCCTTCACACATGAAACAAAACATTTCCTCTGAAAATCTGACGAACCTTATGCAGAAATATAAATACACTTACTCATTATCCATTTAATCTAAGAGTACTTTAAATTGGCAATTATAAAGTAATTTAGCCAAGAGGCTGTTAGTTACCCTGATAATGAAGTTCATTATTATAATAATTTCTTCAGGAAATGTTGGGTACAAAGTACTTCTTGACGCAGTGGTGAGTGAAAATGTCATGGTCAATGTTTTACTTTAAAATTGAAACAGCTTCTTCACTTACTTTTGTCATACTTTTAGCTCCATCAGTTGCAATCGAAATTATTGTATTTAAATTGATTCCCGCGTGTTTCAGATATGCTTCTACAGTATTCTCATTATCTACTCCATGGGTAAGTCCTTTAGGCGGCAGAAGTCCGAGAAGTTCTTTTTTAGGACCTTGTGCCGACATATATCGCCCAAGGAATGATACTTCTGCTGTGCTAATAATATCATGCGATTCATCTATTGAAAGTGATATTGTGGAAGCCAGAGAAATATCTTCGACTTGAAGCTTTGTTATATTCGAAGATATTTTGGCATTCTTCTCCTGTATTATTTAAAAAGATAAAAGCATTTCTTTTATTTTTTCACAATTACTGCTTTATTATTAAAGACCTGAAATATCTCTTTGGATGCTTTCATAAAACAGTCTTTGAAGTATATACCATCTGTGAACGGTTTTCTTTTTTTCGCGATGTCTAGAGAGATTGTAAAGCTCTTAAGATTGACTGTATTTCAACAAAAAACCAAATTGCTTAACAAGGTACTCGACTTCCGATTTTGATGGCGAAATTCTATAATAGCTCTTCTTTGGGTCATGTGCTGTAAAATTATTTGAGAATATACTGTGTTTGGTAAAGAAAGGTCTACCTGAGTTTGGTTTCTTATTATTTACATGCTTTTCATGACAAACGAGACAAATCTGTAGAGCATCCAAATTTTGAATGAACGCAAATGCCGCGGTTCATTATTCCTTTAAGTCACAGTTATAGTCATTTATTTTTCTCTTCTTTTCGGATGGTTCCATCTCGTTCATGGTTTGAGTTTTATAAACTCGAGCAAATCGCAATCCAAAATAATTCTAAATTAATGGTTTGAACATGCATTATATTGTTCAATTATCAAGTTGTGTCAATTAATCCATTACTTTATTTATTGCAAAGTATGATAATATAATTATTAATAATTTTTAAAAACATGGTGTCGCTTCTAATTGAAACATTTAGTTGTAAAGTAAATACTAGGCAAGAATTCACAAAATACAACAAATATATTAAGGTTTTAATCTCGGAATATATTTCAGAGAGTGCCAGTCCATCAACAAGAGACACAAAAGTAACTCTCTTAAGCCGGTCAAATGATTAAATGTGTAGCAAGTGCAGGTAATTTTTTTTTTCAATGGATAATAATAAAGGAAAAAGACCTACAGAAACCATTAGTTTCTATTGTGACAATTTCAAGTTTGTATAAAGGTGTTCTTAGAAATAATGGTTAAGGGTAAAACACACACGCAAAGCTCAAGAAATAAAAAGAAATTCGGTGATTATTGTTATGGTATGATAGAGCATAATGACGATTTCTAAACAACAACTGTTGTAATTATATACTTTTCTAACAGGTGGGAGTTCAGTGGTGTTGGTTGAGATAAACGACTAGTCATTCATTTTAATTATTGCCTCCTCATTAAGTAATATACACGTTTAGTTATTTCTACTAATTATTTATTGAAGGTGTAAATATCTTTATAGAAGAATGTACTTTCTTATAACCACATGTTCGATCTTATCGTTTCAAAAACAACTTTAAATAATACTACTCTACTCTTTCTGAGTCCAAGAGGCGTCATAGGGGTGCCGTATAGTGTTAGCGCCAACTATCTTGGCTCTTATTGGACAATCTATATATAAAATCTCAAAAATGGCTCTTTCCTTTTTATCAACAATAATGTATTTTGAAATGGGTTCCAGATGTATATTCAGTAAATCATTACTCTAAATTTTATTTCAAGCTAAAACTATTTCTAAGCTACTAGCACACATTTTTGATCAAATTCAAGGAAATTTCGAGAGGGAGGTGCCCTCTCGTCATCCAGATTCATAATTACGAGGTCCGTCACCAATAGCGCCCTCGTGTTGCTTTGCAGTGCGACGTTGATAAACAATCACAATCCGTTACAATTCAATCAAAATTACTCGCCCTTGCCAGAAAGAACTCTCTCAATATAATATATAGATGCAGAAGTCTGAAGAGCCGCTAACGCAAATATAAAAAGTCGTAGTTTGCCGACTCCTGATCTAGTCAATAAGAACACTACAAAAAACAGCCGGACAAATTTTCTTCGGGTCCAAAAATTGAGGGTTCGGAATGCTGCTGGCACTGAAGGTCAAGATTCCTCCCTCACCACGGGATAGAAAAACATCTCTCGCCCCCCCCCCCCCGATGTGACAGGGAAAACATCACTCATTGACGTGGTGATTCAGAACTTGAACACTAGATGACAACACAGCTTATAACTACTGGTTGCATATATCCCCGACGCAAAAACTTTTATATAACTAAGATAATAGCTCACAAATCACAAATGGTAATATACCGGCTATGGCACACACGTCAAAGAGACCATGATAATTACGGAAGTTATTACCATACATTTATGAGTTTAATCTGATAATTTTTGAAACTTTTTCGAAGTTTAATTACGGGGATTGGCCTGTATATGGCTCCGTTAGTTCGCAAGAAACTTAGGCACATTTTGTTAACTACTTGCAAGAGATAAATCGCCATGTATAGCACGTTTTTTTCTCTTTAGTTTATACAATTTAAATCGACGAGGAAAGTAATTTTATATGAAATTATAATTTCTTTTATGAAAATAAGTTGTTTTATTTTCAATAGCATCCCTGTTACTGGTTTGTTCAGTCGTCGCCAAAACGAAAAATCTGACGTTGGCGAATTTGGCACCTAACTAACGCAAAAGTACTAAAACGTACTCTAGATTTAATAAGAAATTACCATAGGTATTGCGCTCATAAAAAGAGCAATAGAAGAGGAATACTACTTTAATCTTATTTATATTTTAGATGTTTTGAAAGCTACCTTTATGAAAAAAATTATTTAAATACTTTAAAGTCCCTTTTCAAAATCCAAGAATCCGAATCATTCATCAAATTCACTTTCACGAATTGGAATGTATGGAAGTAGATCATCATCATTTTCAATGCTTTCTATTAGAATAGATACCACATATTGTATGCAAGACAACAACAGATTGATAACAATGAGCTAGATAGAATTACAAGAACTATGTGTATCTTCGTTGGCGTCTGGAGTTTACAGCAGTGCTCTCCAAATAATGTTCCGCGAGTCAAAATAAATTCCATTTTCAATTGTTCAGTCAATGTGTTTACAAACTAGATTCACTTTCGTTGCGGAGTTCATTTGACCGTGATTATCTATAGGTAAGATGCCATTGTTTGCGCTGTGAAAGATCTTTTTTAACGTATGTGGCAACAAAGGCAAAATATGGAAACAAATTAAATGCAGAATATGAAATGCGACTAGATATAACACTAATACAGCTAGACTTTGACAGTTTGTGCAAGAAAATACAAGAACACTGCAGTCACTAAATATAATACAAACGTAAGTCATACCTGGAGCACGAGTTAATGATATTAATAAGCAAATTACATTAATTTTAAGTTAAAATTTTTAATAAAAAATATATTTCTGAAATTGTCTTTAAATGAAGTACCTATAAAACATATTGATTTACTTCAAATATTATTAAAAAAAAAATACTTTTTAAGGATGGATTAGCGTTCCCTGAGAGAAAACACCTTATAGTTCTGAGGGTTTCGTGAATCAACGAAGTTTGAAGACCACTGCTTTACAGTGATTTGATGGGGATAAATTCCATCCATTTTATCTGCTTGGCAACATTTTTGTCTTCCTGGTGACATATTCGAAAGTTACAAGAATTGTTCTTCAATTCTGTTGATATACAAGACTGGAATTTTGGATTGATTTTTGGAGAAAAATAACGCACACTTGGCTTATACACAGGTCAGTTTATATTCGGAAATATACAGTAAGTTATTATGAGTGTCTCGTTGTTTTCGACCGTACATTAAAAATAAACCTTGAATAGCTTTATATATAAAATAACTCTAACACATATTAAAAAGTAAATTAGAATAGATTTACGCAGGGCCAAAATTGTATTTAAAGTCATTTTCGGCAAGAAATAATTTGATATATTGAATGAGATAGCTAGATTTTATGAGTGCTTTCCATTTTCCTCTCTAATAAATATGAAACTCCACTAAAAATTTTCCACTCTTTTTTTTGAAGTTATTCAGTTATAGCAAAATAGTTAATTAATTGATTTCAATGAAATTATATGCGTGATTTTTCTGTATTTTGATTCGAATTCCTTTGAATATTATCTTGAGCGATTCAAGAAAGTAAAGTATGAGCGTAACATCAATATATTGTCGTATAGTAGCCAATTTGTAACAGTTCCAAATGGATAAGCTACTTCTAAAGATTCTACCTATATTTCCAAAGTTATTAGTTTTATGTTTATCGTATTAATATTCATATTTCTCTGTAGTATGATTAGAATGTATATTAACTTTCAAACTTGGTTGATATTTGTGCTGTTTAATAAAAATTAAGATTAAGAAAATAATTCACACAATACATCATAAGGGGCTCAAAATGTGCCTGTTTCTGACTATAGATGTCGTTACTAAGGCTAGTTGGTGTTACTTTTCTATGCTGCTGTCTGTTAAACGGTGGCAGCATTGCCTTAATGGCCGTGGAATCGCGGTATACTTTGTTTTCGTCGAGTTGTTGCGCTGCTACTAAAGATCTGCCATGTAGCGGGTCTAATGCACGTTAAATCTGTTCGAGGTCCTTAGTTCTCCCTTTGGCTTTGTGTGGAAGTTTGGAGAGGAAGATGCCAGCTAAATTGCTATCTCCTCATCTTTTAACCGAAGTCCAAAATTACGAGGTCTATCATCAATAGTTCTCATGCTTCTCAATGCGACATTAATAAACTATCATAATCATATCTGTTAAACGGCGCCAAACGTATAGGACTCTTATCCATTTGCTACAAAAGTAAAATTTGATTGTTGCTCCGTCATGTTGTTGTCGTCATTTTGCGTCTAGTTGTCGCCGTCGATGAGACCGGGATTCATCATTAAACCAAACAGCAATAAAAAATAGGTTGCTTCAGAGTGATCTCCTCCAAAGAAGGTGAAGACGTTCTCCTCGGCCGGGATATTATGGTGGTGATGATTTTTGGGGCAGAGGGTGTCATATTCACAGGCTTCCTTAAAAAAAAGGAAACACGATCAATGGACAAGACTACAGTGAGCTACGCCTTTCCTATTCCTCATTTCTAAAAAGGGTACTTTTGGAGCAACCCTCATATATAAGATTTCTAGAAATAATTTGTTTTCTTAAATATATTAAATTCAAAATGTCAATCTTTTGCAGATAATACATTTTAGAAGAATACATAAGAATAATACATTTTTCTGAAGCTTTCCTTAGCTTTACAGAATATAACATTTTTAGGTTTGCATTTAGAAATATATGACATTTATATATCAATAAAGATTTTTTAAATTTCTTTCATAAAGATAGGGTGAAGCTATTTATGCGGGTACGATAAGTTCTCTTAATGTATTAATCAATGTTTTACGAGAAAAATTTGATAATTAATTTTCATGAGCTCAAGGAGATATTAAAGAAGAAACTTAAGAAAGAGTAATTTTTAGTAGCATAGGAACTGTATTAATACGTTGAAAACGTTCCATTTCTTATTGAGAATAGCAAAAAGGATTCATTATTGTATTACTGTAGAAATAATTTTTTTTACTTTGAGAAATAACGATTTAAACTTTTCTATAGTAGTTCTTTTGAATAGTTCTATAATATGGTATTACGTAATTATTCATTGAAATGGCACACATAGATGTCGCAAATGTGAGAACATGGTTTTTGTATACAAAACAAAGAATATGATGTAAAGTGAAGGTGAACACATTGCACAATGGCTTCTAGATGGATTTGGATTATATTTTTAACTCGGACTCCTTCGAAATTTCCTTGAAATATCAGACGACACAATTTCATTCAGCAATGTTATGTGAAACCTTAGAACGAATAACAAACGGAAGAAAGAATTAAATACATCTTATTCACAAAAATTAGATTTCCTTATGAATGGGAGCGGAAAAACAGATATTTATGATGATTTATGCTTGATTGAATCTTGGCATAGAATAGCACATTACGTAAAACTCGTAAATACGTCTCTGTTTCAATTATTTTGTCTGTATTCTGTGAAATTATTTAAACTTTCGAATTGTGATCAAAATATGAGGACTAATTGAAAAGTAATGCCTCCATGTCTATAACCTTTTTATTTGTTACCTGTATTCGAAATTCTTGCTGCACCTGAAAACTATATCCATCTCTATGTGATGCATTATTCGTGTTTTGAAATATCTCTCATTGCTTTTCGTCTCGTTAAATATTTCGGAGAATTCCAGTAGTTGGTGTCGACACCAAGATTTAATGGAAGCTTTCACCTCGTCGTCAGAATGTAAATGATGTTCCTTAAAGTTCTGTTTTGTCTATGAGAAGAGATGATAGTGGAAAGGTGAAAGGTTGGGTGCAATGAAGCGTCGTGGTTTCAACCTCATATCCATGTGGGTCAACATATTCTTCAGTTATTAGCATCTCAACTATACCTAGAAGAAAAGAAAACAAGCGAATTATAAAGAAGAGGCATTGAAATTTCAGGTATAATAAGAATTTTGAAAATTGGTTTGCAAACAAAAGGCATTATTGTTCAGTCAAGTCCGTATTAAAAAAAAACGGTTATTATTATTATTATTAATTATAAAACACTAAATTCTGCCCAATTCCAAATGAGTCAAAAAATCCTTATATTCATAGCTATTCTAGTGTTTTTCAAATCAAAATGGTTGAATGTCTTAAGAATTTAAATTTTGAATAAAATATTATAGATAACTCATCTATTAATTAGAACACAGTACACATAAATAATTAGCGCTGAATGACTTTCAAGCGCTAACTATAAATAAGCCGGGTTTTTTTTGGAAGTTTTGCAGTTCCACTTTAGAAAGGAGTTAATGGTACTCTTCTTAGTGAGATATAGATGAGCCACACACACACACACACACACACACACACACACACACATTTTATATTTTTAAAATCGCATATTCAATGGAGTACGGTTTCTTCATAAATAAATAAAAAGAATTAAAGTTTGCCACAATTCTTTTACATAGATTTAATTACATATATAATATAACAAAATATTTCCTTCCTACGTAAATTAATTTAAAGAGATGCTTTTGAAAATGATTTAAATTCGAATTGTTAAAATACAAAAAAAATTAAAAAAAATAGTTACAGAATTTTTATGGTAGAAATACTTATTTAAATATTTCTGAAAAATTTGAAATGAAGTTTTATAGATTTATGTCGCAGTTTCTATGGCAACATTTGTTACCTGTTCTTTTAATACCATAAGAAGATTTTGGTTTTTAAAGTAGGAGTGAGGATAATTGGTATTTTCCAACATTTTTTCACAATTTTTTAAAATTCAGAAGTTTTTAACGTACTATATGTGAAATAAATTATAATAATCAATTTCTATTGAATATTTGCGAGCACAAAAAGTAAATATGTACTTTGGTACGAGGTGTGGCTTCTGAATAAAGATACTGAGGCTGCTACAGAAGAAGTGCGCATGCGCCCAACGCCAGCAACCGACAGCTGTTTAGCATGAAGCCTTTTCTTTCGAATGCATTGCCTCTAGCTTCTGTAAACAAATCAGTATAGCCGTAGTCTTCGTTCGCATTAAGAGTTTTCGTTTGATGAGTGAGCAACGAATTGTTGTGAAATTTCACATGAAACTTCTAATTTATTGAAAGAAGTGTATGGCAATGAGTGTTTATCGCGTGCACATTTTTCTTAGTGGTTTTAGCATTTTCAAGATGATCAAAAAGACGTTAAAGATGAGTCACACCCGGGTCGCTCTACTGCGTCAAAAACGGATGACAATATCGAAGAAATCCGTAATCTGGATCAATCTGACTGTCGGTTAAGTATTCGTGCGATTGTTGAGGCTGTAAGAATTAACAAAGAAATTTTTTCACCAAGACAATGGGCCGACTCATTCCACATAGCCTGTTACGAGGTTTCTAGCCAAGTACAGACCATCCGCCTTATTCGCCGGATCTTGAGCCATGCGATTTCTATCTGTTTCCTAAGGCGAAATCCGTATTAAAAGGAACAAGATTTGTGTCGTTGAATCTGTGAAAGAGAAAGCGACATGCGTCCAGAAGGATGGGTGTATAATGAAGGTGATAACACAAGTAAATATGTATGAAATCAAAATAAAAGGTTTTACGGCTTCAGTCTCGTTACTTGCTAGCCATACCTCGTATTCTTAAAAACATGAATAAAGCGCCTGAGAGCAAACTCAGCTATTGCTCCCTGAGCTCTCAAACCGGAGCAGGAAATTACGCATTAACAAACGTACATATGATGCGGGCGTGTTTTTGGTTCTCAAGAGATCAGACTCTAAAAGGTCAGAGTTCATGGGAAAAGGAAATGTTGCCGGGTCTTTCATACACGAGTGCGACTGTTTTTAATGAGGGTACTGTCCAGATGTAGGGAGGGCCACGAATGAACTTATTAAGTGTGTATGTGTGATCGCCGTATACTGCCCCTCCAGTATCATCTGTTTCTCCCTGCCACAATGGGGGATGTTATTCTACCCCGAGGAGGGATTGGACAGTTGACTTTGAGTGCCAGCGACGTTTCGAATCCTTGACCACTGGGTCCGAAGATAAGTTTTCTGGTCACGCTTTTTGCTACGCACTTATCAACTAGACCAAAAAGGGACTCTTGGAAGGCCTGGATAATAAGGCGTTTTAACTTCTGGCGTTATTGTTAAAGAAAGTGAACGGCGGCTTTCTGTAACAACAACGCCAGAAGTTAAAATGTCTTAATATCTAGCTCTACCAGAGATCTTTCATTTTGAATTTTTTTTTAATTCTAACAGAAATAAATTAATATACTTTTGAAACGGAATTATTCCTCATCAAAGTTTTGTTAAAATATCCTGAAAATTCATATAAAAGAAAAACCTTCAGAAACAATATGCAATTCTTTTAATCCTTTTACTATCTTATTTAAACTAAAAACGCTTCGGTTATTTAAAAATTCTTTATTAAATGTTTTTATTCTCTTAAAATCCTTTCAAAACTCTCCAGAATTTATATAGTAATTTTTTCGTTATTGCTCGTTTAATTCTAAAGTAATTCCCCAATTTTAAAACTTTTAAATCACTCCTGGGCAAGCGCTGAACCAAAGTTCAGTTTCACGATAAGAATTTGTTCCAGTCAGACCAGGGATAAAAGCCAAAGAGGGTAAAGAACCTCGAAAAGAATTTTTCTGCAACACACATAAGTGTGTAGTGACCCCCATACTCCCCTCATCTCTACGTCATTGTCTATATGTGAATTTTATATTTATAATATGCTTATTATATTTAATATTATACTTACACATTATATTTTAGCCACCCAAAGGGCTATTGTTTTAGGTGGGGCGTTTTGGTGTACCAGATCACTTTTCAATTTTTTATCGTTTGCTTCAATTTTATTTACATTTATCTTAAATATATTCAATTTAATAATTTATCGTTTTCTTTAATCTTAATTACATGTAGTTAATATAATATTCAAATTAGTAATATTTATCATTTGCTTTAATTTTAATTACATTTAGCTTAAATATATCAATTTAATAATTTACCGTTTCCTTTAATTTTAATATCGGAAAAGTTTATTATAGTCCATTTCTCGATATTTCATTGTTTACTTTAATTCTTATATTTAATTGAGTAGTTTAATAAAAATTATGAAAAAAAAAAAAAAAAAAAACTCATCTTAGGTGGTTAAATATGTTCTTTACAAAACTTTGTACATATTTTTTTTTTTTATTTAAAAAATTATCTTTACAAGAATTCAATTTTCTTTTGTTATGGCCTGGTCAACATATCGTCTAACAAACAGAGGGTGGGGAGGGAGATGGGGTTGAGCAAATATCAGCTCAGTTTCTTTTTTTATTTATTTAGATTTTCAGCTCATTTTAGGTTGAAAAATAAAGTTCAGTTTATAAAAATAAATTCGTGTCTTTTTTTTCCCTTTCTTTTTTCGGGCAAGTGAAGTAAAACTGTAGAAAGAGATTTATTGAGTGAAACGGGAAAGTGGTCTAACTACCTTCACTGGGTGTATTATCACGGAGACATCACAATTTCTGTCTACAATACGAGTGGCCGTATTACCCTAAAGCATTATGCTTAGTTAACTTTTTGTTGCGAAAAATAGTTTTCAGGATCGAGATATAATAAACCGAATTAAAAAAAAGGGTACATTTTTTTTTTACGACAGACACTTACAAGAAAAAAGTCATAATGCATATCCTGTAGTGAAACTGTATCTTTAAACCTGTTTTTAAGCAAAAAAATTCTTAAGGTACCTTGTAATTATTGGTTAAGGGGGAAAGTAACCTAAAATATCTTTTGTAAAGACATCACCATCATATAGAGATATTGTCATGAACTTTCAATTAGATATTGTCATGAATTCAAGTATTTGTTATTGGGTCGATTTTATTAACTTCGGTCTAGAACAATACGACGGCTATTGGTGACGGACTTCGTAATTTCGAACCTCATTCAAGTGACGAGGGCGACATCTGAGCTGGCACCCCCTCTCCAAACTTCCACTGAGTGCCAACATGAGGACTTAAAGTCTCGACAGATTTAACGTGCATCAGCCATGGTTACACGATGGGTCTTTAGAAGCATCAAGGCTCGTGCCTATGACTCTACGAAAACGTGAGTCCGCGACCATGACCAATAGGCTACCACTCAAGTATTTGTGAAAATACTTCATACTTAAAAATACACGTTTACGTCAATTATCGATTAATTGATGGGTTGCTTACATCACATATTGAAGCAACACGAGGGTTATTGGCGACGTACTCGTTCTTTTTTTTTTTTTTTTATCTTGGATCAAGTTATGTGGACGATACCTGAGCTGACACTTCCCACTCCTAACACCCATACCATGTCAAAGGAATCTGGATAAATTTAACGTGCATTAGCCCCACTGAGATTCGACGAAACAACACTGGTCATGAGTTCGCGACCATGATCACAGGTTGCAGGGCCACTCGTCCTATAATTGAGTAATACTTACTTCAGTTTACATTGGTATTCTTGACAAATGCAATAAATCTTGCTTTACTAATTACTTTTAGATAATGTTAAATAATTTTACTAAAGTTCTAGATTACACATCACATATGAATTTGACAATCATATTCTGTCAAAGTTGTCTCAAGTTTCAGCTATACTAAATAAAAATACCTGAAATTATATAAAGTTTTGTCCTTTTAGACACAAATAAAATAAAAGGTTCTTTGTTACTTAAAGCGATATCAGTTTTATACTAATTTTATAAATAATCTTTGAAATGATTTGACGCACAAAAGATCAAAACTTTAAGCAATATGTAAATTTTAGGTACAAAATATATTACAAAGAAATTCATTCAAGAGTCAGAGATTTTGTAAAAGTCACGGTATTACAGACAGAGATAAAAAAAAAATTACGCCGCTATATTTCATTTGACATTTAAAAAAGCAATTTACGAGTAATTCAAAGACAAAAATTTCCGAACATCGATTAAACAGACTTAGACTCATTTGATAATAGTATGATTACAGATGGTTCATCTTTTAAAAAAACGTGTCTTTCAAGTTCAGTGCCAACAGGTTTTAACTCTCGAATACAGAAGTACCTGTGCAGTTCCAAATCCAGAAACATCTTGAATAGAGAAATAACAATTATTTTGAAATGTATCGTAAATACGAATCAATCATATCTTTTCCTTTATATAGATATGTCAAAGAAAAATAAGAATCGAAACATTAACAGATAAGAACATAACGAATACTTACGCAAGAAACGATGGTATTCAATGTCAAAAAAGAAGCATTGAATAAAACAACTGCCAAAAAATCTAAGAAAACTATACGTTATAACGAAAATGTATTGAATGAACATCTGTTTAAGGTTAAGCACATACGTTGAATTTTACATATAATAGATCTTTATACAATTCATTTCTTTTTTCAACTGATTTTATACAATCAGCTCTTACATCACGTTTAGAGACGCTCTCCTGAGAAGAAGGGATTAAAATTATAAAGTTGCCTTATAAGAATCAGTTCTGAACACGATATCAAAATAGCTTAGTAAAAAAAGAGAGAGATAAAAAAAATAAACTCTAATTTTTATACCTTTTACAATGTATAATATAAATATTAATTTAATTTAAAAATAATAGAGCCATTTTTATCAAATACAAGATTTAAAAATATTAAAATTCTAACACGTTTCATGTTTGTAATAGTAGCACGAGACTATTGGCGACAGACCTCGTAATTTTGAGCCTCGGTCAATTGAAGAGGACGACATTAGTGAACTGGTACCTCCCTCTCCAAATTTTCTCCTTCTTCAAAGGGATGACTTGTGACCTCGACCAGATTTCATGAACTTCAGGGTCTTTAGTGGCATCAGGGCTCGAACCTACGAATATAATGTTGCCTGCGTGTCCGCGACCATGACCACTAGGTTATCATACTGATATGTTAAATGGGGATATGCAATATTTTAAATAAAATTATAATATTACATAGATAAAACTTGTTTTTATAATTTTCAAAATATGAACTGATTTCAGGTCTTAAACTAGTTTGAATTAAAGTCAAAGGATCCCCCCCCCCAAAAAAAAAGGAATTAAATCTCATTAGAATTCATTTCATAGAATTTTTAGATGTAGAATGTATCACGTATATTTGTGTAACGCATATAAATGAAATAAGAGTGTACTTGATAAGGATACACTTTATTCTTAGCAAGTTCTACTTTATTCTTAGCACGAATCATTCATTCCCTTGACATACAATTAAAACGAAATTTGATGCGTACGAAAATACTATTTAATTTATCTGAATTGAACAGTAATGCGTAAACCGAGGAAAAAAACCCATTTTATTTTGAAATTTGGATTGTTATATGACATTTAATCATGTCGATATATAATGTTCATGGAGAACAATTAAATAACATTTAGTAGTTTTTTTAAGTTTGAAAACATTTCAAAACATTTTGGAATATATAAATATAGAATGAGTAGATGTTGTTTGGAAACGATTAGATGTTACAAGGATTATTTATAATTTTTACTAAACTCAAATATTGTCTATTATCGCATTTATCGAGTGAAATCTCTGTTATTCTGAATACTGCTTCCAATGCGCCTCGTTCTGATTTACTGATTTGAGGATGCGATTTTGTTATTGGTATTATTGAGAAGGTGGGAGGGTGGGGCATCTTGTGAACATTGTAAACAAACTAGAATCCATGAGTGAAGCAACTGAGTAATCTAACAAAACGAGTATACTGCACGACTTCGCCCAAAACAGATCTTGACGAGTTAAGACTTGTCCGTAGAGGACATAAAATGAATGACTATCTCAACTTGTAGTTGCATGTCAAGGGGTTAGAGTTAAAGGCATTTTTTTTTTGATTTTCCCCATTGACTTGTTTCTTAGAATTGCCCTGTAATCCTGCTTTGAATGATACGAATGCGCTCTGAAAGGCAGGATGTACCAGAAATACACAAAATAAAAAAGGTTTAAATGTTTATATTTTAAAAGAACACAATCATAAAATATTAAATATATGAAGGCTGTTTAAACTTACAATTATGTTTGCTAACTTAATTTTTACAGTGCATATAATTTTAATCAGAAGATGAATTACATGATGTGTGTAAAGAATAAAAATTGTTCCCCATTATCTTATTTATTTATTTTTTTTGAAAAAAATGTCACGGACTCGCTGCCGGCGTTGCTTTCTTTGAATCGTGGGTTCGAGTCCTGATGCCACCAAAGACTGGACGTGTAGTGGGACTGATGAGCGTTAAATGTGATCGAGGTCCCAAGTTCTCCTGGTGTCGTAGTGTGGAAGTTAGGAGAGGGCTCCGGTGTCGTCCTCGTCACTCGACCGACGCTCACAATTTCGAAGTCCTTCATCAATATCCCTCGAGTAATAAATAATGATCATTAATCATCATTCCCTATATACAAATAATTGAGAATTGTATGTGCAATCATCAAAAGAAAAAGAAGAGGACAATTTATAACTTTCTTAATTCTAATCGCAACCATACATAAGAAACACCGCTGTTTATTAATGAAAGGGAACTGAATTTTATGATGTTAATATATTAATTAAAGTAACTTCAATTTTTTTTTTTCTCTTTACAGATCTGAATTCAGTCGAAAATATTTTAAATAGCCTATGTTCCAAATGTCATTCTAATCGGAATTAGAGATTCCAGAGATTTCGGGAAAAAACATTGTGGGGCCATGAACTATTTTATTTTAAGTAAATGATTTACTGCAGAGTATTTTTTTTAATACAGTAATCTTTTATTTTTCTAATTTGTTATTGTTACAACATTTAGGATTTTATGAATATTTAAATGAAAATATTTTTTTAAAAAAATTATATTGATTTAAAAATACAATAGATCGGGTTCATAATATTTCGATCACGATCGATGGTTAAGAGTCATAAATTAGAATACGTCCCCTTAATGTTGCCTTTCCTGTATCTCATTTTTTTGGGGAATATTTCTGAAATAGTTGGAGGTAAAACGATACGGAAATTTTTTGGATTTAGGGGTTTTATTACATAAAAAATTTTAATGACTAAATATCTTGATATATTACAATTTTTTTCTTTTGTATTTTGATTTATATTTTATAGCAGTATATTTTTTTTACATTTTTAAGACTTATCCCGTTCACTCCCAGTGTATCACATGCAATACTCTCGCATTTCCTCTCCTGTGCCCAGCGTATCACATTAGATACACTCCGTGAGTGTCTTCTACGGTCCAACGTATCAATAGAGATACGCTTGATGAGAACGTATTATTTGATTTTTTTAATGTTACTATATGGCGTTACAATACCGCGAAATCTATATAGATAGGTTATTTGGAGTGTTGACCTTAGTGATATGGAGTTAGATTTCACTTCTGGCTATCAGGAGGAGGGGGGAGGGAGTAATTGTTAAAAGCACGTGCTGCAGCGCGGCTCTTTAAATGTAATGACATGATTTAAAGGGTGCGCTTGCTTTCTGCTTGATTTTTTCTTTCTTGCTTTCTTCTTAGAAGTTCGAATGAGAATTTATGGATGTTTATAGGTGTTAGGGCTTTTAGTAGCAGATGCTCCCAGCGGTTCGTTTCATTCAGTCGTTTTTTATTTGTAGCGACAGTCATGACGGAAAGAAAAAAATATCTCCGATATTGAGATTTGCGAATGAATGAATGAATCTGACAGTGATGTTAGCGAAAATAATCCAAATCTGTACATAGCCATTAAATGAAAAAAATGACGAAGAAGATATACCCTTTGCTCAAAATCTAGAGAGAAGCGTCAAAAGTTGACAAAATATGTGTGTAAGACATGAGACGTTGGACTATGCGTTGAAGAATTTTTTCTTATAAAAATACCAAACAGCAAATATTTATTTTTTATATCTTAATATTCCATATATTGGTACATCATTACACCATGAAATTTATGTAACAAATATAGGTATATTTTGTATTTTCTTAAATGATATGATTTTTTATGTAATTTTATGTATAAAACATACAATTTTCGATTAAATTTTTTTTCTTTCGATATATATTAAATTTAATGCATTTTAAATAATATAAGTAAAAACCAAAATATTCTAATGAATAGCCGATTTTAGAGAATTTTTTTTCTCGAATTAGGCTTAATATCTAAAATCGTCTGGGCACAGCGTGACACTCCGCGGTAAGAAGCTGCGGGCCTAGAGAAGCACTTCTTTTTTCTCCCGTCTACCCGCCATTTTGATTTCGTCAGCTTGATGTTAATCCTATGAAATTTCGACTTTAATTCTCACTTCTTTACTATTTGATCTATTTGAATGCAATAAAGTGCATCTGAAAGAGCAAGAAATAATGAAGGATTCTGTGGATTACTTTTTTTCCTCCGATTTCTAAAAATATTTTTAACCCTATTTTAACTATTCCTTTGTGAGTTTTCCGATCTTTAAAAATATTTTTGAGAATCGGAGGAAAAAAGTAATTCCACAGAATCTTTCATTATTTCTTGCTCTTTCAGATGCACTTTATTGCATTCAAATAGATCAAATAGTTAAGATGTGAGAACGGAAGTCGAAATTCCGTTGTTTTAACATTAACCTGACGAAATTAAAATGGCGGATAGATGGGAGCCTGAAACATATTTAAAAAAAGTATTGAATATTCGACAATAACAATGTCGATCGTGACCACTAGGCTACCGCAACACCCAAAAATTTATATAATTTTTTTAAGCCTCGATAAAGCAGAAACTTTTAAGCAAAATTTTATGAAATTTGAAATTTAGGTGAATTTTTTTTTATAATTTTGAGTAACGGACAAAAAACGGTATACGTAATGAGAAATTTCTTTTTCATGAAAGAAAGTTCATGATTCTGAGGGAAAACACCCACTATAATTTGTTTGCCTTTTTATATATGGCATTGAACTTTTAAATCATATTTAAGATTTTAAACCTTTTTACATTGATTTGTAATTGTTTTTCTTTATCTGTGTCTTTTATCTAATTTTTTATTTGGTTTAAAAAAACTTGGGGAGTTTACAATAAATGTGTGTTTAGCGCTTGCCCATAAACCCAAAATAACTCACTCATTAAGCTCATGAATCAATTAAAGTAAGGATTTAGTTCTCTTAGAGCAAAAACAGTGACATCAGTTTAATCAAGAAACAAAACAATTGCAAAAGTTGTGGGTGTTCCATTTTTCGAAGATTGTGTATATATATATATATATATATATATATAGATAGATAGATAGATAGATAACAGATTTTTTTTATAATTTGTAAAATCTAAATTTCATAAGTTAGTTGAAGTTTGAAACTTCATTCATTCGTTCTCCACACTTCAAAAAAAGACTATTTTTAATGGGTTTTCTTCTACTCGCATTGTAACTTTGTTTGGGTCAAAACTTTAAAAGCTTTTTTTTCTCACATTTTAAAACATTCAATTGAGCTGAAATTTTCTACACGCGATTGTTTTGGATGACAATACAATATAATTTAATTATCATTAATAAAAATTAATTTATTTGAACTAATTATTTAAAGAACCAAATTTTACTCCAAGTTTCTCACCAAGTCGCTAAATGGTCACCTTTTCCGACGCCAATGTGAATAGGCCATTGCTTAAACTCTCTTTTGTTAATTATTACTTTGTGAAAAAAATAAAAAATAAATTTTTGTTTTCAATTTTAATTTTTATTGAAAAAAAAATTATGGTATAAAATATCATGTTATGCAAAGTGTGAAGTTTGAAAGAAAATCTATGTTCAAAAAACTTCTTTCTTACCGGTGTTCTTATTTCTTGAAAAGAAATCTATTTCCTTTTTTTGCAGAAATCCTTTCACAGTTGCAGTGAAATATGTAGAAAGACCGCGTTGAAGTTGAACAGATCTCGAGTTGTTTTGAAACGTATTCCCAGGGAAATTCCTAAGAGTAATTACAAAAGTAGAAGTATAACATGAGTTTTATTTCAGATATGTTATAATCTAATTGCTACTACAGTTCATGGACGAATTAATCATATTTTTGAAAAAAAAAGTATTGAATAAACTTTAAAAAAAAAAAAATCCATTAGTTATTCGCATGCTATTTAATTCCAGAGATGTCAGAGGCCGGTGTGGTCATCGTCATGAGCTCGCTCATCGCCGTCGTTGTTTCCACCGGATCGTAGGTTTGAGTATTAATATTTGTAATTAGAGATTGTTCCATAATTTGTTAAATTTCAATCAAAAGTTAGGTATCAAGGCGCAAAAAACAGCATGTGAAGACTGCTGAAATGTTGGAGAGGAACAGGAATGAGAGACCGAATTACGATTGGAATATTAATTACGATTAGAGGGTAAATTTTAAAAAAATAAAATAGGAACCTCGTAAGCTATGGCTAATGCCCGTAGCCCTGGGTTTGAGTATTGATGCACCAAAGATGCGTTGTGTAGAGGGATTAATTGTAGTTAAATTTGTCGAGGTTCAATGTCCTCATGTTAGGATGGTGTTGAAGTTTTGAGAATGGGTTGTTGTCAACCGCAACTGGCCGAGCTCCAATATTAGCTTCGCCAATAGCCCTAGTATTGCTTTTAAGTGCGACGTTTAATGAGCAATAAATCAATCCAAAGATTTTTCTCTTTCAACTAATTAGAAGAAAAAATTCATCAATTCTTTTTTTAAGTAAGGACAGTACTTATTTATGTTGTAATATAGACTATAGATAACCCCCGTCAGAGACATTTGCTTTGAACTCCTGTTTTTGGTTCCCAATTTCCCATTCAAAGGCGTCATAAAAAGTTTACGACTCCAAAGCAATAAATGAGCAAAATCTAACAGGTCAATTGAAAAATCCCCGACCTGCCATAGTAAAACACAATTTTTTTGGCATTTTTTTTTTAATTCAACATAATTCCCTTCAAGGGTGATGCACTGATTATAGCGACCCTCCAACTTTTCGATACCATTTTTGTAGTACGATTTGTCCTTTGCTTCAATATAGGCCTCAGTTTCGGCGATCACCTCTTCATTCGACGAAAATTTCTTCCCAGAGAGCATTCTTTTGAGATCTGAGAACAGGAAATAGTCGCTGGGGGCCAGATCTGGAGAATACGGTGGATGAGGAAGCAATTCGAAGCCCAATTCATGGATTTTTGCCATCGTTTTCACTGACTTGTGACACGGTGCATTGTCTTGGTGAAGCAGCACTTTCTTTTTCTTCAAATGCGGCCGTTTTTCGGCGATTTCGTCCTTCAAACGGTCCAATAACGCTATGTAATAGTCGCTGTTGATGGTCCCTCTTTTTTCAAGGTAGTCAATGAAAATTATTCCATGCGCATCCCAAAATACAGACGCCATAACCTTGCCAGCCGACTGTTGTGTTTTCCCACGCTTTGGAGCGGGTTCATCGTGTGCAGTCTACTCGGATAACTGTCGATTGGACTTCGGAGTGAAATGATATTCATCCATTGTCACATATCGACGAAAAAGCTCGGGTTTATTACGCTTGATCATCTTTAAACACTGCTCCGAATCATCAACTCGTCGTTGTTTTTGGTCAAAAATGCGCTCGCGCAACACCCACTTTGCACAGAGCTTTCTCATACCCAAATATTCGTGAATGATATGATGTACACGTTCAGTTGATATCTTTAGAGTGAGCTATTTCATTCGATTTCAATTTACGGTCTTTCAAAATCATTTTGTGGATTTTTTTTTAATGTTTTCGTCGGTAACAACCTCTTTTGGGCGTCCACTACGTTCACCGTCTTTGGTACTCATTTCACTACGTCTAAACTTAGCATACCAATCCTGGATGGTTGATTTTCCTGGGGCAGTGTCCGGAAACTCGGCATCAAGCCAAGTTTTTGCTTCAATTGTATTTTTTCCCTTCAAAAAGCAATATTTTATCAACACGCGAAATTCCTTTTTATCCATTTTTTTCACAATAACAAAAGTTGCTTAACTTAAAATACTATAATTCAGAAACTAATGATCCGACAGCTGTCAAATTTATACTAACATCTTTTGAGGGTTAGGGCTAACTAAAAAAACATATGGATTTAATTCTAGTAGCACCATTTATGTGTCAGGCCGGGGACGTTTCAATTGACCTGTTGGATCAGCTGCTTTGGTCAGCTAGATTCATGAACACTTGACTCTGCTACATAGGTGTGGCAGGGTTAAATCATCTTTGAGAGGAATTGTGAACGATGACATAGATATATGGGGATTTACGGCCTAGCCGTTGGACGTCCGACATCAGCATGGTCGTGCTTAAACTGGATATTGGCCGATAAGAGCGAACTTTTTGAGCAGACTTTGGCCTTTGACATATTAAATGTGTATCAGCCCCCTTCCTCAGCATGGCGGATCTGTAGTAGCATCAGGGCTCGAACCCATGACTCAACGAAAACTACTCCGTCCTCTAATCTTCGACCAAAACCACTAGGCTATCGCGGCTACAAATCAACCAAAAATGAATGAATAATTTCGACTATGTACCATAGAGTATCATACAATTCAAATATACATTTTACACCTACTGAAATCCACGAATTCAGGCCAAACTCATACGGACTATAACATAACCATACAGCTTGCTAGCTTTATTGTTTGATAATCTTGCTTTTATATACAACGCAGCGACGGATCTCGTAATTTTGAATCTAGGTCATGTGAAAAGGAGGACACCTTTAATTAAATTCTTATTCAACTTTTAACATTAAAATGATAAAAATATTCCATCTTAAATTTGGTGTTTCATTTCTATATTGATGTTTCAAAACCGTAGTTGACGCATACGTTCACACAGAGGAAGTAGAGGGAATAACATTAAGACTATAACAAGTGTTGCCATAACGTGACTTGCGAAAAACATGCTTCTCTCATAGGCGAATGGTGCAGCTCTTATGCAAAAAAAATATGTGTATGAAATAAGGTAAATAAAAATTACTCAATGTTCAAATATATGTAATTAATTTAATTAAAACTAATCAATGTTCAAATATATGTAATTAATTTAATTAAAACTAATCAATGTTCAAATATATGTAATTACTTTAATTAAAACTACTTAATGCTCAAAAATACGTAATCTATTTCTTCCTTTTATCAATGTTATTTGTAAACTTAGAGTGGACTCTGTTTTGTTTTTAATTCATTGATTTACTTTATAAACATCGCACTGGAAACAGCACGAGGCTATTGGCAACGGACCTCGTAATTTTGAATCAAGTGACGAGGACGACTTCTGAGCTGGCATCTCCTTCTCCTAATTTCCACACCCCGCCAATGGGGGGGGGACTTTGAGCCTCGACAAATTTAACACGCATCAGCCCCGGCTACACGGCGGGTCTTTAAAAACATCAAGGCTCGAGCCCGCGACTTGACGAAAACCGCATGTTGCAAGTCCGTGGCCATGATTACTAGTGTGTTGGCAATATGGCGCCGTAGCTTCACAATTGGTCAATCAGGACTTAACGGGTTAGCTGTAATAGCCATCGAATATAATGTAGCTCGAAATTTGATCTTAAAAACACGATTAAAAACTTTGCAGAATCGAACATTCGTAGAAAATATTTGTTTAAATGCAGCCTTAGGTTTGAATGTCTTAATTGTTATAGTTAGGGAGGTGGTGGCTTTTTAGTTATATGATTTTACCTTAGCTCATACAGATGCGTTATGTAGTTTGCATATGTGTCAAAAAGAAAATTGTATGAAGGATATTACTGATTTTTTTAACAAATGTTTTTCAAAATTGAAAAAAAAAAAAAAAAAACCCTCTCCTAAGTTATATTATCGTGTCTTCCTTTGATATGTTTCATTAAGGTTGCTTTATCGATGGCAAAAGTACAAGAGGCAGACTACTTCATGGCTGTATTGTTACTTCTTAAGTTTTAAAAGTGTAAAATAAACTTGCGTTACTAATTTTATTGTTGATTTCCTTTCTATCATGCTGAACGTGGTCTCCGAAAAATAAAAAAGGATGAAAGTGGCGGACATCTTATTCTCTGACTTAACGCTTTATATGTATTTAAACTTGTTAAAGAATGAAACTAAAGGAGATGCAAAATAAAAAAACGGATCTGAACGATCTCAGTGAAGACAACTTGGTCGTTTCCGTTGTTTCAGACTGCTACACTTTTTATATTACGACTTAGATAATTTTATCTAGATGTACAGTGGAAAAAAAAAAAGAGTTATAATGAAGCATGTCGAATTTGACAGAAATGTACACTAGTGGAAAACGAAGGAAAGGACAGACTAGTGAATAACTGTTAAATATATGGCAGAAGTCAAAGTTTATATACAATCCCAGAACCACTTTTTTTTAGAAAAATTATTTTAGGCTATGACAATTGCTAAAAAAAAAAAGTCTGTTTTCAAAAATCTGCTGTGAAATAGTCTATCTTCTCACCTTTTATGCTCTTTACAAGTAAAAGAACCGTTTCATGGTTTGGAAGACTCAATAAAATGATTTATAACTCCACTTTTTCGAAAAAATAAATTTGCAATATTGTAATTGATAAATTTTCTTTTTCGGCAACGCTACCTTCATAATTTTAGCAGTTTGCCAGATGATAAAATTATTTTTTTTTTTAAAAAATGTCATAAAATTAATTTTAAAAAGGAATTACTCTTAAACGTTGTAACAGAAACGTCTGCATCTTGAATTAATCGTTTTGTTTTGGGGAGGGAGAGGGGAGGAGGACTAAGACAGTTTAAGGCGTTTTAATTGCTTAAGGTATGGGTTCTTAAAAAATATTTTCACATGGGGCTCTTATTTGATAAAGCAGTGGTAATCTTTTTTTTAGTTTTTTTCTCCATCGCGTTCGTCGTCGATAAAGACAATTTATTTAAGAAAATCAGAGTGAATTCATATATTCTTAACTACTCATGAAAAATACAAAATTGAATTGTTTTTAATGCCTAGTTGACGACGCAATCAATTCCTAGAACAAATATTTTCTCAGTGGTAGTGTCATAACAGTTACATATGATTATAAGACCAAATATAATGAACTGAAAGATATTAATTTTTCTAATTTTTTGGCAAAGATTTAAAAATCATTTTAACAGATGGAAAATTATTGGATATAAACGGACTGGAAATTTGTGATAAAATATCAATGATATGTTTTCCATTACAAAACGATTTACCTCTTTTGGAAGTTTTAAAATTCATAACAATGTTTTTTCCCCCTCCAAATTTGAGCATTGGCCCATGAATTTTACTGGTACTTTTCCAATAAGCGATGCATTTTGGGAGAACGCAGTTTTTATGAGACTAAAAATATTTAAGAATTATGTGCAAACAACAACACATCTCAAACAAAATTGTCAGACCTCGCTACATTAGGAATTATGAACTTAGTAACAGCTTAGATGTTTCTCAATTAACAAGAGAATTCTCTGAATTAAAAGTTTGTAACAAATCATCCGAATTTTTAATTTAATTTTTATTAACATCGCACTAGAAGCAACACGGGGGCTATTGGCGACGGACCTCGTAATTTGGAACCACGGTCAAGTGACGAGGACGACACCTGAGCTGGCACCTCCCTCTCCTAACATCCACACCACGCCAACGGGAGGACTTTGAGCCCCGACAGATTTAACGTGCATCAGTCGCGGCTACACGGCGGGTCTTTGGCGGCCAAGGATCGAACCCGCGACTGAACGAAAACCACCGGCCACGAATCCGAAACCATGACCAGTAGGCTACTGATAAATTACATGACCAGTAGGCAACAAATCATTCGAATTATGCTCACGTTAATTGCTTTTTAAATGAAGTTTTAAGTGAACAATTATTATAAGTATTTGTGTCAATTACTAATTACACTGTTGCATTTTGGATGTCAGCTAAAAATGTGAGAAAGACTATATACCTTTTTTTTTTTATATAATGCTTACATTGTTCCGTAGGGGGGCAATTTTCTTATCTTTGCGCGGAGCGATTCGAAGGCTAAATCCAGCTCTGATAACGGTTACTATCGCCTGAATCACGTGATCGAAAATCTGTCTTAGGCGGAAAATTCAAAAAATAGTATCGTTTTGGGGGAAAAGAAAATATAATCTGGAGAAATTTTAAAATGTCCATGTAGCAACAATGTGTGAATAAACGGCTTTTTCAGGTATTCCTTTCTGGAACATGGCTTCCTAAGAGAGTGTCGTCGGCCACTCTTGGACAATAAATTTAACTTCCTTCCCTTTTCAGAAAAACTCTACTTCCCTAAATTTGAATCAAATCTGGTTCTTTTAAATTAAATTGACTGCTATCTAATACGGATGGATGGAAATTTGGCTTTTACATATAATGCTTGGCCAAATGAATTCATAATACATTTATTAAAACTTTAATTTCAAAGGGTTTGTTTTTGTAAAAATATTTTTTTCTTCGTGTTATTGTTTAATTCAAAATGCGAGGACCTTAAATGTTATGTAAAGAAAGCTTATTAATGAATATTTTTATAATACTTAAAAAATATGAAATTTTAAAAAATCATATTTTTAAAAATACATTTAGAAGTCTTAGTCATTACACATGTCTTAATAAAGCGAACCGACATCGCAATGCAAAACCATTAAATAACCATTAATTTTTCGTCACAAATACAAGAGCGCATATCTTAGTAAATAGAGTGAAATATAAACGTTGACTTTGAACATAAAATATTTTACTGTATGATCTTATAACTTTATGTCCTCCTGAGAAATAGTGTTGTTGAATAAAACTTTTTAAAATATGATGCTTGAGAACGCGGTCATTTCTTAATGCGCAAAAGTTTTGTAAAGCACTCTCAGAGACTCTGTAAAATAGTAATAAAACAATATTAATACAAACAAAGATAAAAAAAATTTTAAAAAGAAAAAGAGAAAAATGTCTGGCCTGAAGGTCACAATTCATACACTCATACATATGAGAAAGTAAATTTTTAAGGTCAAGTGAGATTCGTTTAAGCAAACACTTAAAATCTCTATTCCAACTGATATAATGCTTCGTTTGCATTGTGTCTTGAATCGTTTGTATCAGTTATGATTAGGGTAACTTGATACTAGGGATGAAGTTGTATGAATTCTCACGTTTTATCTCGTGTGTGCAAATATTCTGCAAGTAATCTGCTCCCAGTCCTGGTGACATTTGAACTGGAATTGTAGCACGTGGACGCCCCTGATTTGCAGATGATTTCGATTACATAACAAACTCAGTGGTGAAAAGTTGGTTAGTAACGAAATAAAAGGTAAAAACAGGTGGTTAACCGGAAGAAGTTATCTTAAATTTGATATGATTAAAGAATGTAGTGAGCCGTGTGAATTTATGTATTATCTGTAAGGTTAGTTAGATTGAAAGGAAGAATCCGTCAATTTTTCTCTTTTTTTGTATTTGGAGAGAGAGATAAACCTTACGATCTGCTATCGTGGGTTCTAAATATCTAATTAATTATTCCTACGAGGGGTCCAGCAGCACTTTTTAAATGCGAGGTCTTTAATTTTATTGCAAAAGAAACACAAATAACAAAACAGAAGCTTTCATCTGCGTATTATCTCTGATATTTGAATGTTCTTTATTGTTTATTAAGTGTTTTAAAAATGCAATTGCTCGAAATATTAAAATAACCATAAAATACTTCTAATTCACTAGAAATATAGTAGGTCGTAGACCATTCAATTTTTCTAGTGTAATGAAAATATTACACTCCTATAAAAATTGAGATTGGTAAAAAGTTTAACGATATTATAATCAAAATACAAGGTGATTGCGAAAGAATAAGTAATTTTAATACAAGGTGATTGTGAAAGAATATCACAACTTTGAAGATCTGCCATTATAAAACTTAAAAATGTCTCAAAATAAATTTTAAATAATACTTTAAAGTTTCCCATAAAATTATAAATATTCAATAGGACCACCACCAGACACACGAACGATATCAAGCCGAAAAAAGAACTCATCCCAAACTTTATTTAACACGTTCGTATTAGTTTAAATGGCTGCAGCAGATATTCGTGTTTCAGTTCGGCAACATTCTCCGGTAGAGGCGGAAAAAAAAGATTTGTAACTCGTCAAGGAACCCCCCCCCCAGAGAATTAATTCAGGATTTGTATTGGTGGCCACTGATTAAGAGCAAGGTCGTCATTGCTTCGCAACCAATCCACCGTATCGTTCCACTGAATATCGTTCGTGTATCTGACGACGATCACATCGAATATTAACAATTAAATAAACCTTCAAGTGTTTTTAAAAATTTAATTTAGCTGAAAAGGTTGCAATTTCTTTAGTTTTGTAATTGTAGCACTTCAAAGTTGTGTGGCGTTGTTCAAAATTACGAACTCCGTTGCCAATTGCCCTCGTGTTACTTCTAGTGCGACGTTAATGAAAACTAAACTAAACTAAACTCAAAGTTGGGTGGGGCCGCTATGGTCATGTGGTCATGCTCACAAACTCGCGACCGCGTTGTTTCCGTTGAATGATGGGTTCGAGTCCTGATGACAAGAAAGACCAACCGAGTAGCAGAGCTAATACACGTTTAATCTGTCGAGGTTCCAAGTTTTCCGGCTGGGTTGTTGTCAAAGTTTTGAGAGTGAGGGTGGCAGCTCAAGTGTCGTCCTCGTCACGTGACTGAGGTCCGTCACCAGTAGGTTTTCTGATTTCCCGGGTTTTTCCATTCCCGGGAATGTCCGGGAAATCTCGGGACTGTTATTGTCGTTCCCGGGATTCCCGGGAATACATCAAAATTTCAAAAAAATTAAAAACGAGTTATTTTTAAATAAAATCAATCATAATTATATAAAATAAGGATATATATAAATTCCAAAATTAAAGCTTATTTATATAATGAGCTAAAAAATACAAAAAAATATGTAATAAATTGATTATTCATTCTTAAAATAGGATTTCAGAAAGTATTAATAATTTATACTTTTATCGCTCAGCCTTGTTCTAAGCTTTGTGACGAACAATCCGGCAGCAGAAAATGCTCTCTCGGTTTCAACTGACGTTGGAGGAATTGTTTTTAAAGCCTCACATAGTTTTATAATGTTTGGTGATGGATTTTCAGTCGAGTCGAACAACTGCATCTCTTGTTTCATGATTTTGTTGAATCTAATACTTTTTTTGGTTGAACAATATAAAACATTTGTTTTAGTGTAAATTGCTTTCTCTAATTTTTCGTCCAACGTCATAGGTTTTTCTTTCAAAATCTCCAAGCTCTCTTCTTCTCAGTGCGAAGAGTTGGATATTGAAGCCTGTTCTTCGCAGAAAAGCCTTGTCCCTATCATTTGGGCTTGTCTAACCGAACAATTTTTACGAGGCAATCGCGAAATATCGACTGTAACTGTAGCTGCTTCGTATTTTCTCCCAAAATTCGGGTATTGCATTAATCCTATTAAATGAACGTTGCATCTCTCATTAATTATTTGTATCAGAGAATATTTCATATTTTTCAAAAATTCTGAATTTTGTTCGTTCAATTCTCCAATAACGAAAGAAAATACACCTGCAGTTAGCAAAGTTGTATTTCGATTGCATAATTTTTCTAAGCCAATTTTTACTGGCTTCAAGCCAGCTACAATTGTAGTCACAGTTTCAAACTCTACATTGGTCATCATTTGTTCTTTAATGTCAACTAATGCTTTTAAAATTGCTGACTTTATTTCTAAAAATCTTTCAAGCATTGCCAACAAACTCTTCCAGCATGTTTTGGTATCCAAACAAACCCGGGAAATCCCGGGAACGAAGTATAATTGCCCCAGGTTCCCGGGAAAGAAACCCTAGTCACCAGTAGCCCTCATGTTTCTTTTAATTGCGACTTAAATAAAGCAATCATTCAAAGATGGGGTGCTCTTTTTTTTTTTAAAAAAAATCCTTTTATTTTACTTTCTTTTTTCGGTAGCAGTAGCCCAGTGATCAAGGTCGCGGACTAGAGGCCGGTGGTTTTCGTCGAGTCGCGGATTTGAGCCCTGAGGTCATAAAAAGACCTGCAGTGTAGCAAGGGCTGATGCATGTCAAATCTTCCGGGGCCCAAAGTCCTCCCGTTGGCGTGGTGTGGAAGTTAGGAGAGGGGTGCCAGCTCAGGTCTCGTCCTTGTCACTTGACCGAGGTTCAAAATTACGAGGTCCGTCGCCAATAGCCCTCGTGTTGCTTCTAGTGCGATGTTAATAAAACCAAACCAAAACTTTCTTTCTTTCAAAACTACATCTAAGTGTTTGTTTATTGTATCTGATCTATTTACCCATAAATTCTGTTCCCTTTTATCTATGAGTAAAATCTACGCAAAACTAATACACGGATTTTAAATAAACAAATGTTTCTCAATCTTCATATTTTAAATGATCATAAAAGTATGTATTCTGTGATTAAAAATTTACTCTAAAAACCATATAAAACAAGCAAACAGTATTTAAAGTCTAATTGTTTTCTTAGAAAAGAAAATTAACCATTTATTGTTTTGAAAGCTTATATACAGAAGATAATTATTTCTGAGTTTTCATGTAGAAGATAAAATATTTTTAGATAAAATTAATTTGATGATTCGTCATTTTTTTCTCTCTCAATTATTTAATTTTTTTTTTTTGTAAAACTCAATAAGAAATCAACACAAAATTTTAAAAGATAATTTCCAATATTTACTAATATTTTTTCAAAGCATGTGACTGCTGTTTTGAATACAAATTTAAAGCATCTAAAGTTAAAATCATGAAATTTAATAACATTCATTTTATGGAGGATTTGATTTTGCTTCATTAGCATACAACAAGGAATTGGTAATGAGCCGTGTAATTTCAACGCAAGATTAGCTGACGATGAAAAATTCATGCGTTTTACGAGGCTTATTTTAAAATTAATTCTTCCATGTCCATAACGTTTTTCTATGTAAATCCGATTTTCACAATTCTTGTGTTGTACCTCAAAGTTACATTTATTCTCTATGTAATGCATGTTTTTTTTTCTTTGTTCATCGGAATCGTTTTTGTAAAAAATGTTCTATTTTTTAAACTGCTTGATTTTTAATCATCTAGCGTCTTTTTTGGATTAAAAGACTTGGTATTTTACTTATTAATCAATTTTTTTTGTGTTACAGACTTAATATATAGCTTCTAGTTTTAATAACATTCATTTTACTTAAAATTGTTCTTTTTGTTTTCACAGCGTTCTTTGGGATTCAAATTTTGCTTAAGACAATTAAAATGTAAAATAGTGTATTTATTATGCAATAAAGAAAATCGCGCATACTTTTAATAATTTGTTTACGAATGTCAGGAACTGACCAAAAGTATTTGTGAGTGTAGAGTTGTTTTCCAGAGAAACGCACAGACGCATATATATATATGTTCGATATTTTTTCAAATGTATTTCAATTATTTTGTTATATTATTAATGAAATATTAATTTACCGTAACATCTTGACTATAATACGCTCACATGTATAATAAGCATGCTTGATTTGCCACTAAATTTTCGGAAAAAATTAATAATTGAATATAATACGCACCCATAACTTTTAAATACTTTATTTAAAAATTGCACAAGTATTTATTTACATTTTTGTAATTTTTAATAAAAAGAAACGAGAACGTCAGATTCGATAACAAAAATTTAAATTTTGACACAAAACAGGCAATATTAATACTGTCAAATTATCGGTCTTAATCATTTTCACTAGAACACAGATAATCTATTATTGCGTTCAAGTCATAATTATTGGTGCCGTAGAAATATGCGATATGTTCTGTAAGTTCTTGTTTGTATAAAAAGACCTGCGCAGCGCACATGATACAACAATCTCTTACAGATGCTGTACGTTTGTTGTCCGACGTTTAAAAACCTTTTTTAATTTTTACACGAGTATAATACGCATACTCATTTTTACGGACTAAAATGAGGGGAAAAAGTGCGTTTTATAGTCAAGATTTTACGGTAATTATATATATAACCAGGACCGGTCATCAGGTGGGGGAGGGGCGGAAGGGGTGAGGATGCCGCACACACAACAACATGAATAACTATTGGGGTGCATAACCCTCGCGGGTTTTAATCCCCAATTATAATATTAGTTTAAAGTTGAGACTGAACATTGGTTTTCAGCGTGCTCAGAAGTTTAAAAAAATTAATATTGAAAATGTGAGTTACCATGGTAAAAGGAAAAAAAACGAGCAATGCCTGACTATTAATTATTAAAAATTAAAAGTTACTATTTTCTATGATATCGTTGTATAGAGTAATAATTATATTTATTAAATAATATCTGTGAAGTTATTTTGAAAGAATTATGGAATTTAAAAATTTTACGGAGTCGTAAAATTTGTTGGCTAATTTAAATTTAGTTCATAATGATATCAATTTTAATATTGAAATGAATTTGATAAAGATGTTAATTAATTCTGTTGACTGATAATACAGGAGAGTAAAAGTTTCACTGGTTGCGTTGGTAGAAGTCGCGATTCTGGGGCCCCCAACATGATCAAGAACTAAAACTGTACTCTTGTCAGTATGACGAAAAGTACATTTTATCGTAAACATAATTATTGTGTAGACTTATGAATTTCAGCAATTTTCAAACTAATTCTTGTTGATTCGAGTGTTTAGTTTTTTAAGTTTTATTACAAAGATGTAGATCAAATCTAATCCAGGAAATTGGTTTGCCATGGGATTTGATTTTGAATGAAAGGGATGTAAATAACGCACAAGCAATATATTGCAATATATACTAAATAATTATAAAGAGTTATTTTTTAACGTATTAACTGTGTTAAAACTTTCCTTTACTTTGCTAATGGCTACAGAAAGTGCTGAGCGATCTTTCAGCAAATTAAAATTAATAACGAATTATCTACAAAAATGCACTTGTCATAATTAAGCATCGAAAAAAAATTGCGAAAAACTAATTTTTCTGAAGTAATTATGTAATAGCAAAATACCCAAAATCACGCATTAAATAAATGTGCATTGGTCCATGTTTGTAATTTGTTTTTACTTACTTATTATTATTTTTTGTTATTTTATTTTTATTTGCTTACTTTATCAAAAATTTATGTTCTTTTTCACCTAGGTCCTTTTATAGAAAAGGCCAACTCTTCATAAGATTCTTCCTGATGATTCGTGTCACACCTCTAGCGATGTTATATTCTATGTCGATACTTAGAAAAAGAATGCAGTTATTCAAAGTAATGAATTTTTAATTCTGTTTAATCCTTAATATAACAGTAATCCGTAACAATAATGCAATTTTCTTCCAAGTCATGACGGAATAAAACGAGCGAGTTTCCGTGGGTGACGCAACAAGTGTTAGCTAAGAGAAAAGAGCATTGAATCTCGAAAATACAGCTTTAATAACCGAACAGAAAACGGGAGTTCCCCGAAATAATTTTGTTTAGTCAGCAGTTTGAAGGGACTCGTGATGTTTTATGGCGCACGCTACTCCAAAGAGGAAATCAGTTAATTTATAAGTGGAAAAAATGTTTGGTGTTGAGAAATAGAATGAAAAGGAACATGATTTATAACGTACATATGCGCTCCCTCTCGAGAGTAAAAAAAAGTAAAATAAACAAATATAAAAAGTAGAATGTACATAATATAGTAAACGAAAAAAAAAATCATTTGTAAAAAAAAGTAAAGTAATTTTATTATACTTTTTTGGCAATCATATATAGATAAATAAGATAGATAGATATACATACATACAAGGTGTGGCTATTAAATGACGAGACTGACGCTGTAAAACATTTTATTTTGATATCATACATATCACATTCAATATACATCCCTCCTCTACCCCTTCAATGCTTGCCCCATGCGAATCTTCCATTGTTCGAAAAAGTGCTGAAAGTCTACTGTCTGCTCTTTCACGAAGCTTGCAGTTTCTCTTTCACAGCTTTAATGGGCTTAAATCTTATTCCTTTTAATGCAGATTTCGCCTTAAGAAACAGTTAAAAGTCGCATGATGCAAGATCAGGCGAATAAGGTGGATGGTCTAACATTGAGATGCTGTACTTAGCTAGAAACCTCTTTTCAGACAATGAGGTATGATCAATCCTTCCACAATTCTGGTCGTTTTTTTCTTATTCTTTCACGGAGTTCAGTATGAACGTGAAAGTAGAAATGCTGATTAATAGTTTGATTTTCAGGAACTCAGTGAATGTACACAATCCCTTGAACTTCGAAAAAAACAATCATCATTACTGTGAATTTTGATTTGCTCATTCCAGTTTTTTTTGGCTCTCGGTGAAGATGGGCTCTTCCAGTGCATGGAATGAGGCTTCGTTTCAGGATTTCGTCGCACGTTAGTATCTTTTCCAATAAGTTTGGGGTATTTGCAATGGCATTCAAAGTGTCAGAACAAACATTTTTGCGAGCTTCTTGTTGTTCAAACGTGAGAATTTTAGACACCATTTTGGCACACAATTTTTGTATGCTAAAATTGTTATGTAAAATTTGCCATACGGATTCTTCGTCGGTTCCTACAGTCGCAGCAATTGCACGAATACTTAACTAACGTTCCATATCGAGCCAGATTACCGATTTTTTCGATATTGTCACCCGTTTTTAACGTGGGAGGGCGACCCGGGCGTGAATCATCTTTAACATCTTCGCGGACATCTTGAAAACGCTTAAACCACTCAGAAACGAGTGCATGTGATAAACATTCATTGCCATACGCTTGTTTCAATTAATTATTAGTGGCAATTGTTTCATGTTTCATGTGAAATTTCACAATTCGATGCTTTATTGTCACGCTCATTTTTCCGGTGAAACAAAAAAAAAAAAAAAAAAAAACTAATACGAATGAAGGCCTGCGGCTATACTTATTTGCTTACAGAAGCGAAAGGCACTGCATTCGAAAGAGAAGACTTCACGCTAAACAACTATCGGTCGCTGGCGTTTGGCGCATGCGTGCTTCTTCTGTAGCAGTGTCAGTCTCGTTATTTAACATTCACACCACGTATATATAAACAGTTAAATATTGTTTCTTTTCTTTTAATGATTTTATTAAAGAAACCGTATGTCAAAACATTATTTAAAATTTTATGTCAAAAGGAGCAATATTTATGTAGGTACAAAAAATATCAAAGTGTTTTATTTTAACTGAACATTATCGAATTTTTAAAATAAAATTGAGTTTGATACGAATATTTATTTGAAATTATTTCATATTAATTTACATACTCTCAGTTTTGCAACCTCTTAAAATTTATAAGTAACGTAGTTAATTTTAACAGAAATAGAAAAATGTAATTCTTAATTAAATTATTAGTTGAGAATTTTATTTTTTTTTAATTAAAGCTTTTAGACTTTGCTACTTGATTATGGTGAGCAGAAGACATTTTATACAATACTTAAGTTTCATATTTACAGCATATTTTTAAATTATTCTTTCTAAAATATGTGTTAAGTAAACAGCGGCCATAATTTTCTGCATAGAATAAATTTATTCATTTTGAGAAATAAGATTATTCTTCCACCTTCATATTCTATTCTCAAAATCTCCTTCCAACTCAACTATAGTGTTTTTTGGAAAGCTTTTAAATTTATATATGAATCCATTATATTAAAATATGTATCTTGATTTGTTTACTTCTTAACATAAAGGAACAGACATATAGTATATTATGACTATATAACGTAAAGAAAACGGAAATAAATATTTTATAAAAAAAAGTAACTATTTTAAATTCGCTGAATGAACACAAAGATTCTGAAGTTGGTCATTGAAAAAGGAACAAATTTTCTATTGTAGCAGTAGTTTAAAAACACGATAGTTGTATAAAGAATTATAAGTTGTTACTATGCGAAATTTGTATAAGAGTTCATAAAATAAATTTTTATTGGTTATGATTTGTGCAGCTTTATTAAATAAACTTAATATTCTAAAGGTTATGTGTTTAAAGCGATTGCCTCTTTTTATGAGTCAACGGCACATAAACCATTTGTCTAGTGCCTTTATTTCCGATTAGCCTTTCCCCTGAGTTACTGAAAAAACCAATTAGCTCCAAGCACTTGGAGCTAATTTTAGACGATAAATTTACTAATGCGTCTAAGATACTCTATTCGTCTTCAGAAGGAGATCGGAACGAGCCGTACGGTTAACAGCTGAATTTCTCGAAAGAGCTAACTTGCAAAACAGAAGCTTCTACTCTACAAAACAATTATGTGACCGTTATAATGCTGCACGCTTTTCCCATCTCGGCATCTGGCTTCTGCAAAACGACTGAAAATGCAGCAAGTTTTTCCAAACTTTCACCATCGAAAAGTTGCTAACGCTCATGTGTAAGAACTAATTATGAAAATATGAACCAATCAAGAGATTTTTTCAACAGATTGGTTTTAAATTCTTAATGAATTGTTGAGAAATCTAACATCATTTGACCACTCTCTCCAGTTCACAAATAGACCTGAAGCTGTTCTGGATCAAAATTATTAACACCTTCCAGTGTTCAAAAGGCTGCGTGCATCTTTCGGCGGCAGCGGTTACTTTCAACCCCGTTGGAGGGGGAGAGAGTTGGTGACCTTGAGATCCGGTGGCTACTTCGAACCCTGGACCAATTTGTTCGAAGAAAAATTGACCGATGCGCCCATACCAACCAGGCTGAAAAAGATGTCTCATTCGGGCTAGTTAATAGGCGTTTTAATTTCCGGCGTTGTTGTTGAAGGGAGTCGCTGCAATCTTAAAATTCTTTGTGAATCTTTTTTTAGCCCAAGGAAGTTCGCCATTATGGAATTACCTTTTTAAGTAAGTATGGGTATCACGACAACGAGGCATAATAAGTAAGTATGAAGAACCCATAGTTAAGTATGGGTTCTTTCTCGTGGGGCTTACTATCTTTGATAAACATGAGTGATGGGCTTACAGAATACCCTAGCAATCCTTCTCTATTTTCGACCCATCTTGTCAACCAATTTTTCTTTTTCTCCCCTCCCCCACATTTTTCAAACGTTTACAAAGTTACCACAGTTAAACTCCATTGGGGACAGCATAGCCACATCTGGCTTTTGCACCATTAAACTCTACCGTAATTCACCAAGTAAATATAGTGATCAGCCTCTTCCTCTGTCTGCGAGTGATTACTTCATACTTGTGAAGTAATTTTTAATGTAATATTGTATGCTATTATCTTAACATAATATCGCGATTCGTAGTATTGCAAAGGAAAATTGTTACATTAACGTAAACACTTTTTAGTAATCTCTCTCTCTGTAGTATTTTTTACGTTAATATTACAATTTAATAATTATACGTTAATTGATTAATATTGGCATGCGTAGTTTCTGTGAAGGTTTTATTAATACATTTAATGTTTGAAGATATTTATATTTTGCACTTTTTTATTTGAAAATTTTCTGAACAAATTGCTTACAATTATAAATATCCATAAGTGTTTGAGAAAAATTGATATTATTTTTGAAATTGGATAAAAAAAGTTTTGTAGTTATTAAATATAAATAACATTATTATATGTAAATCTCACATGTGTTTTTTTTTAATGAAAGCCTTATACTTCTAAAGGTTAATTTTTTTAATATAAAGTTAAGCATTTTCATTTCAGAACCATAAGTTCAGTCTTTCTTACGCTAAAACATTTCCGGTTCTGAAGTATTAGATTTTGGATCTCTATAGTAAGCAAGTTTTGAAAAGTCTTGCTTAACACTAGAACAGTCTTTTACTATTCTTTGAACTTACATTTTTGAAATTTCTTTTGTTGTCTTACTCAGCAAAATTGTATACATATAAGCAAATATTTCAGCAGCAATCTTGGAGAAATAAAAGCAGACATTTTTATAAAAAGGTAATCGTAAACCAAAGGTCGGATATGATTTAAAGTATGTTTTACAATTATGTACACACTTGAGCCGATTGTTTTTCACTTCTAAAAGTGGTTTGTATCTTTAACATTTAATTAAAAAATGTTTTCTAATACAAATATCTATTTAATATGTATAATTTCAATGCTTAATAATATAAGAATTAATATTTTTCAAATTAATAATGTATCACAATTTTCGATTAAGGATCATTCTGAGCAGCAGAATTTGTCTTGAATAGAATAAAAACATGATTAAAGTAATGATCGTTGTTATTTATTTATTTTGAAATTGTACTATAATGATTCACCCGCGGCAATTATTTATCGATGCTCTTCATTTGAAAATAATTTCATTTGCTCTTTAATAAATAATTAAAAGACAAATTTTTTCTCTTTTCAATACTGTTTTAAATGAAATGGATAACGTTCCTTAGTAAGAAATTTTCTTTGTAGAATGAGCTGAATTTTAGTAAGTATTTTTCTCAAAGAAATTAAGTTACGAAGTTTCTTGCCTTAAAAGAAGGAAATGTCTCATAATCAGAACTGTTATTAAAAACAAAAAAATATTTGATGTTCAATAAGTAACGAGTTTTTATAATTTAGAATGGTAATTGATCATTTGATTAGAGAAAAATTACAATCTCTTGTACAATTTTTTTTATTTGCGTTTCGAAATTGCCTTCATTACCACTTTATGAAAGACCTTTACTTCATTTCTGTTCGTGGCTTCTGCTTTCAACTTTATTGTTTAGCCATCAGCACGTAAAATGTTTCCTTTTTTTTAAACACATTTTAGAATGAGTAACCAGACGAATGAACAGTAAATAATACTACAACAAGCATTTTAAAATCAAATTATTATATTATATTTCGCCGTTAATGCTCAGCTTCTCATAGCTCAGTATTAACGGCGAAAATAGATACGCGTTATAAGGGTCATAATCATATCAAAAAGGAACGACAAAAATAAATTCAACATTGAGAATGTTGCGTTTTCGCAGATTCCACAAGTTTAATGTTAATTCAGTTAAAATATTTTGAATTAATCCTTGGAACTGCTTATTTATTTAAATGAGAAAAAGAATGACATCTCTCCTTTTCTCTCTAGATTACATTTTGTAATTATGCTACTGTCAATGCATATACTGTCAGAAGCAAATTCAAGCCTACGAAATATTGTTCCGTGATAGAACAGATGTCACAGAGCAGGAAGGGTCCACATAAAATTAATCACCAGGTCTCTTTCGGAATAAATCTTACTTTTATTCTGAGACTCTCTAGAAAATACTATGTATTTCCTTTTAACAGGAAGCAATTAACATACAAACATCTAAATATACGATCATTTGTATGAGAATATGCATTATTTAAAAGTTCGCTCGATCGTCCAACACAGTTATTCAAAATACAAAATCACAGATTCGTATTGGGCATTGACAAACTAAACACATTACTAATTAGCGAATTTAACTAATGATTAACAAAATAAAACACACAGTCATATACATATACTTAAAAATTGCTCAAGAGACTTCTGGATTTGTCGAGGCACCTGGTGTGCTCTCCAAATTTGGCAACCTGGTGGGAAGTCGCCAAGATTATCCTTATATTCAGAATTACTGGCTGGCGTAAAAGTTATCGGAATGGGAAAAAAACCAAGTCTAATATTTCTAACTATTTCTGCTATGACCTCCCTCCCTCAAGAAAAGAAAACTGTACAGTAACTTTAGCTGATGTTATTGTCTATAATTTTGGACTATGATGTGTTTATAAAACAAAATAAAATTCAAAACGAAGAAAATTTTTAGGATAATTCAAGCAGGTTTATCTGATTTCAACAAAATTTATAATTAAATTATAAAAAAATTTAGAGAACATGGATATATTATGATAATACTTTAAGTACCGGACAATTTAGACACTTATACAACGTTAGAAAAAATAGCGTTTCAATTAAAAACAAAAACCATTATATATTTCGCGTGATATCCTTTTTGCTGCTGTTACAACTTGTAGCCTATTATTCACCAAACCCCCCTTTTTTTTTCATGTGGGTACATTATTCCAGATTTTTTGAAGGACACTTTTTAGTTAATTTTCATTCTTAATCTCGTTCTGTTGCGACTTTTTTTCTTTTTATTTGGCTGAAATGTTCTTTAAAATTTATACCTGAAATGTCGGTGGAGGGGGCAGTACCTTTAGCATTTTGTAGAATAACCATTTTTTTTTACAATGTAAACATTGTGTTAAGGATAATAGTGTTGAACCAAATAGTAATACGCATTTAAATTCAATTTTTATTACTATTCCTGCTCGAAAATCTGTCTTTGGGGAAAATTAAATTTTACTTCAGTTTTTATTAACGCCACACTCGAAGCAACACGAGGGTTATTGACCTCGTAATTTTGAATCTCAGTCAAGTCACGAGGACGATACCTGAGTTGGAACCCTCCTCTTCTAACTCCCACACCACGCCAACGGGAGGACTTCGGGCCCGGACAGATTTAACGTGCATCAGCCCCGACAACACGGCAGGTCTTTAGCAGCCAAGGATCGAACCCGTGACTAAACGAAAACCGCCTGCCACTTATCCAAAACCATGAACACTAGGCTACCGCGGCCACGCGTATTACATCAAAACAGATTCGTGACTTACTATAATTTGCTTCAGAGCCAATCCAAGATATCGAAAATCATGGGTTAACTTGAAGAAATACAGTAAAACATACAGAAAATTGTCTTTTCATTGAGTTTTCATTGAAAATTGTCTTTTCATCAAATGCGAATTATATACTTAAGTGCAAAATTAAGACAAATTGCAAATTATGTCTAATTTCATAAAAGCTATTTAACCAAAAGTATTTATTATGTCACCAAAACAGTAAGCAAATATTCAGAGTTGAATACGTGACTGTACAAGTGCGTGTGTGTATAATTGAGACTGTGGAGGGGATGTAAATGCTCGATGGGTTATCGGTTATTTGCTTGCTCGCGTACTCCTCCACAACATTCTTCGAATTTCTCGTAAGACTGGGTAACTTTTATATGATATCAGATAAAATAAGTAGTCCCTAACGGATGACGGAGTGAGATGGAGTATTCTTGGTAGATCGAAGGAAGGTCAATCACAAGCGCAGGTATCTATAGAGCTTAATGTAACAATGTCGGCCAGTGTTGTTTGCAATTAGTGGAAACAATTTCAGGACACTGGATTCATATCAAGAGCTGTACATGAGCTGTATATTGTCACGATAACTCGAGCTTCATGGTATATACTTGCCCGAAGGTTGCACGAGAAAGGGCTACATGCCAAAAGACTTGTTATTTGCATACCGCTCAGGCAGCACTTTAGAGCGCGCATTTAGTATAGCGCAGACAACGTGCGCCTTGGACCAGACTTCAGTAGAGCACCATGACTTTTACAGATGAGTCAAGATTAACCCTGGTTACATATTCTTGCCGTACCTGTATCTGGTGATAGCCTGGGACACTACACTACCTCTCCTTCATCAAGAAAAAGGATCATTACGACGATGGAGGCGTAATGGTTTGAACAAGCATTTGGTTGGATGACCGCACACCCATGTAAATCTTTGACGAAAACTCTGTGATATATAGAAGAGATCTTATAGGTATACTCGTATGTTAGACTTTTTAGGTCACATTTGGTCCTGAGTTCCTGTTAATGGAAGACAACACTCGTCCACACAGGGCTCAGTGATCGATGATTCCTGGAAAGCGAGGATATTCGCCGCATGGTTATACCAGCCAGATCTCCTGACCTAAACCCTTTAGAGTATGCCTGGGACGCTATTGGGAGAGCAGTTGCATCTCGTCCTCCCCTTCTGAGAACCATACCTGAGATATTAGCTATCTTGATTCAAGAGTGAGATCGATTTTCTCAGAGACTGCTCAACTGCCTTCTGTCCAGTATACCCATCACATATGCGGTCTGTCTGGCTGTAAGAAGAAACCATACCCCCATATTTGACTTATTTTCAGTTAGATATCACACCATGGATTTCGGGCATCATTTTAACATAAGATTTACCGATAATCACACGTACATTATAGGACTTATGAATGGTACGTCTCTTTCTCTGTTATAAATGTGATTCGTACCAAATTTCATTAAAACTTGTCCATTAGTTTTTCAGAAATTCGGGATAATGTGCAAATTCTTTTGATTTGCAGACAAAAGTGTCTATTTCGTGAACCATAGAAAAGCTCTTGAAGTTGTTTTATTCCATTTTCCATTTAGACAATGTAACATCGCATATTTTTTGCCACTGATAAGAGATGTAATTAATGTTTTAATGACATTGCGCAGAATATTTGTTAAGTCCCGCAATATCCCTTTTTCTCCTTTCATATATGCATACCTGCAGAAAATTTCAATCCTGAAAAAAAAAAAAAATTACATGGGTGAAACAAATGTTAAGGAAACTCACAGATGGCTTCTCAAATTTAAAAAAATTATTTATACAGTTCGATGTGGAGATCCGGATTATAGGGAATCCAGTTTATAACGCCACCGTTCTACTGTACGTAAAATACAGCATTATTTGTAATTAATTAAATAAAATCGTCTTAAGCGACAACATGTCAATGTATAAATTATCCAAATTCTTTTCGTATGAATCGAAGATAAAAAAAAATATATAAATGAGATAAGGGAGAGTTAATATGAACTCAAATGTGATTTCCAAAAAATTCACCTTTGAATAACATTTTACGTTCAATGGAATAAGAAATAGCAACTAATTTATAGTAACGTGTGATAAGAATCTGGTTTTTAAGATAAATTTGGCTGGTTTCAGATTCAACTGACAATAAGCGTCACTACATAAAAAGAAAGGAAGATAAAAGACCCACTTGACTGGGAAACACGTGAAAGAAATCGTGATGATAGATATTTAAGTTCGTGCAGGTGTTTGCAGTATCTTCTCCGGATATTATTCAGCCGAATTTTAGATATTAACCGCTGGAGGTAATGGTTTTATCACAATGGGCGCCTATTAGAAAAGAAACGAGTAGCCGTCCGATACGCATTCAAATATTCTTAAATAAGAAAAGTGCTGATTAAATATTTCATATCTGGTTCCTATTTGTTAATGTAATCGTCAGCGACTCAATAAATAATAAAAAATCTTATTAAAATAATTGTAAATGCATGTTAAAAGGACTGATATTAGATAGAAAAATAATAATATAGTAACCTCAAGTGGTATGAGAGGAATTTAAAGTAGATAACAAGCGCATCCAGATAAATAAATAACTCGAGATAAAAACCAACCTTTTTAAAAACAACGTTTTAATAAGAAGAACGGTTCCCAAAATTTCAGAGCTCTAGCTTGATGGAAAGTTGGTTAAATTAATGATAGAAAACTTGATGACACTCTGATACACACACAGACATACATACACCAAGTGAAATACATTAAAACGTTAAAACTAATTAAAATTAATAAATTCATCCGGTAAATTAAATAATTGGAATGCAGTTTAACTCAACCAACCTTGGCGACAAGAATTATTTGGCTGTATTTTGCCACATGTGGCTACCCTGGTCCATTTTACGGACTTAACGTTCAGCTAAAAAAAAAAAAAATATCGCCAAGTTTGGTGCCAAGTTTTGAAATTGCGCCAAGTGGTTGGGCTAAACTGTATTATTAAAGAAAATTTTAGTTAAAATTTGTTGCAAATGTCTAAATATTGCATTGTTAGGCGAGTACGAACGATCCTTTTTATCTCTAATGTAAAAGAAACATTTACAAACTTCTTTTGAGAAAATTCTAATTAGGTATTTCTATTAAAAGGTAATTTATTTTCTTATTATTTTTGTCAAGTCCTTCCTTTGGAATCAATGCGTTATTAGTATTTAAAGAGACCCAAATACGATTTTAATTGGAACAATCCCTTAATGATATACTAGAAATATTACTTTGTTATCCTTTTCAAAAAGCATTTTTAAATATTTTAACTCACAGGCACCTTTCTTGAAATTTTCGTCATTATTTAGAATTGAACTAAAAAAACTGGTAGTACATTTGTAGGGTTACATTATGCAAAATCTTAGAAATATTAAGCTATAAATTCTGTTAATCAGTTAAATGCGAATTTGATGATAACGTCATAAGAACAAAAAATACAATATGTCATGTCTTTTGAATCTCCACAGCTGTAGCTAATTCTGTAGCCAAATTAAATTGCTTGAATTATTGCAAGCGAATCATAGTGTGAAAGCTATCACAGAAAATATTTATTTCACATAATGACCCTTACGTATACCGTTGCGTTTTCCTGGGATATGTTCTTGGATTAATTGAAAATAAACTCATTTGTATTATATTTATATTTACTTGCTTTTTACTCTATAGATAGCTGCACAGTGGTAAATGCGTATAAATGAATCGATCGCAAATATTTATCAAGATTATTTTCTAAGGGTATTTAGAAAATAATGTTATAAATTGTTTTTGAAAAACTATTTATTTAACTATCCTAAAAAGCTGTAACGGAAAACAACCGATTGTCTAAGGTTTAAATTCTATTTAATTGATTTTATAATAAATTATATCTGGATTCTCGCCATTATTTTCAAATTCAAGTCTTATGTTTTATCAGAAATAAACAGATATTTTTTTCAGATTTTATTTGTCATGATTACTATTTTGTTATCGTTATATATAATTCATGCTATTTACTTATATTATATATTAAATTAACCTACAAAAAATACACCTCAGATTTATGAAGTTATAAAAGAATTGTTTATTTCTGAAGAGTAAAAAGTAAAAATACGAACCTAAATTTCACTAGGAATTCTCCCTTATTACGAAAGAATTTTTCTATGAATGGATGTCTGGATCGGTTTCTGTGGTGAGTTAACCAGTTTATTTCAATGTCACTTTCAGATTTAGTAAAAAATAAGGTAAATAAGAGGGTTTTGAAACCAGTCATACCGCTGGATGTTGAACCTTCTTCGAAATCTTGCGCGAAAACAAATTAAAATAGTTTCAGAATTTTTAGTTTCTTAAGTCTCATTCATATTCCATTGGCAACTGCTGAAATGCAGTTGCCGATGATTGCATAGCTAAGGTAAAAATATTGGAATATGTATTATTGTATGCAATATAATGATACCTAATCAATCGTATAGAATTAACAAATCAAAGTATATTAAATTTTTATTATTAATTGAAATGTTTTTTAGGGAGTGATTTAAATTAAAGCAAAAAAATGAAAATAAAACTTTTTTTTTTTCTACCATAGTTTTCTACTTATGAGTTTCACTTAAAATTCGGATAGTAAAAAAGTTAAATTTCAATAAAAATTTATTTGATACTCAGGGCTTACCTTCATTAGGTGAACATGGGCATCGTGACTCCAAGTGATCTCTTCTTTCCAATGGGGTTTACCTTCTTTGGTAAATACGGGTGATGCACCCTCGGGGTACCCTAGCAATCCTTCTCTATTTTCAGCTCTGCTTTTTGTCAATTATTTTTAATTTTCTTGTTTTTTTCAAACGTTTGGGTTTGAATTCAGTTTCATTTTATTTGACGCAGTATAGCCACATCTAGTTCTGGCTCCATTAAACTCAACAATCACTCACTAATTTAATGCTAGAATAATTCTTGAAACTGTTGATTTCTTATAAATGAACCGTTTTTAAATATTTCAAGTTTATTTCATTAAAAATGATACAAGAATTGAAGAAGCACTTGAATTATTTTTTTAATACTACTAACTTTTTTTCATTTTTAATTTGTAGCATGTATTTACGCATATTAATTTTATTTTGATGTGAATCGTAGCTTTTTATTGATTGGGTTATATTTTTACATGCATTAATTATATATTTATTGAAACTATAAGGTAAAAATCGATTGAGAAGTTATATTATATGACAATGTTATTGAAATTTAGACGAACATTCAATTAATGTTAAAAATCTTCGTTTACAATCAGATTTCGGGTAGAGTTACTGCATGATTAAAAATACATCAATGATAAAAAAAAAAAACCCTGATTTTTCTTCTATCTTGTTTGCACTTGATTTCAAGGAGTTCCTACTGAAGTGGAATAGCATGTCAGTTGATCTTTAAAAGAACAGCGGGAATCAGTAATCCGTAAAAATCTCTATTTACGCGAGTAAATGATTTCTCTAAAACAGCTCGTAAATGAAATTATGATTGAAATGAAAATATACCGATTGTCGATGTAGTATTTTAGGCTCCCGTCTACCGTCCATTTTGATTTCGGGAACGTTATGTTAATCCTATGGAATTTCTACTACCATTCTTAAATCTACATTACTTTACCTATTCGAATGCACTAAACAGCATCCGAAAGAACGAAAAACAATGGAAGTTGCTGCAGAATTATATTTTTTCTCCGATTTTTGAAAATATTTTAGAATGTTTTTTTTAAAGATCAGAAAACTAACAAAGGAAACATGAAATAAGAATAAAAATATTTTTAAATAATTCGATATAAAAACCAACGTTTTTAAAAACAACTTTTTTATATGGTGGCAAAGTTTATTAGAGAAAATTACTGAAATATTAGTTAAAACTGTTAGTTATTTTTAACTTTAAAATTTTCTTAAAAAGAGACATTTGTGAACGTATTAAAAATTCATAATACTCATAAAATCAAAATATGCATTTGAAAGTTTGTAAGTCATTCTATTAAAAAAAAATGGGAACCAGAATTCAAAAAAAATTATTGTGATAAGATATGGCGCCAAATATTGGAAACTTTCTTTCTTGCGAATGATTACTGACTAAAAGTCAGCAATCCTTACTATCTCGGAAATAGTAAAGGGGAGATAGTATCTCCCCTTTGTGAGTACAAAAGTTTTACGATACCTCATGCGGCCTGGGGAGTGCCCGGCGTTCCCAGAGGGGGAAAGAAATTTTTTCCTCAATCGTAAAACCACCGAGGGGAAAGAATATTTTGAATCATTATAATTATTGAAATATTAGTTAAGCCTTGTCGCAAACGTCTAAATATTGCATTGTTAGGCGAGTACGAACGATTCCCAAAGTTTCAAAGCTCCAGCTTGATGGGAAGTTGGTTAAATTAACGATTGAAAATTTGATGACACACACACACACCAAGTGAAATTCAGAAAAATGTTTTAAAATCGGAGGGGAAAAGTAATTCCACAGAAATCTTAATTATTTTTTTGCTCTTTTGTATGCACTTTATTGCATTTAAATAGATAGCAAAGAAAATATTTGAGAGAGGGGTAATAGAAATTTCATAGCATTAACATTACGCTTACCAAAAATGGCTGATAGACGGGAGTCGATATCTCACTATTATTTTTACAACGTTTTTCTGAATTTCACTTGGTGTGTGTGTGTCATCAAATTTTCGATCGTTAATTTAACTAACTTCCCATCAAGCAAGAGCTTTGAAAGTTTGGGAATCGTTCTTACTCGCCTAACAATGTAATATTTAGACATTTATGACAAGTTTTAACTAATATTTCACTAATTTTAATAAGTCAAAATATCCATTCCACTCATCGCTTTTACGATTGAGGAAAAAATTTCTTTCCCCCTCTGGGAACACCGGGAATTCCACATACGCCACATGGGGTATCGTAAAAACTTTCTACTCACAAAGGAGAGATAGTAAGGGTCGCTGACTTTTAGTCAGTAATCATTCGCAAGAAAGAAAGATTCCAATATTTGGCGCCGTGTCTTATCACAATAATTTTTTCTGAATTCTGGTTCCCACTTTTTTTCAATAGAATGACTTACAAACTTTCAAATGCATGGTTTGATTTTATGAGTATTATGAATTTTTTAATATGCTCACAAATGTCTCTTTTTAAGTAAATTTTAAAGTTAAAAATAACTAACAGTTTTAACTAATATTTCACTAATTTTCTTTAATAAACTTTGCCACCATATAAAAACGTTGTTTTTAAAAAACGTTGGTTTTTATCTCACTATTTTTTTTTCCACACTACAAATGATCATTGTATGATAACTGAAGATAGATTTTCGCGATTACAAAAAAATCACGCAGAAGAATTCTCGAATTTGGGTTTTCACATGAAGCATCCAAGTCCATCTGGACTAAGGTAGATTAAAAAAAGGCGATTTTTCATGACGGCCTTACTCCAACTAATTTAAGTAAAATCGTGCAAATGGAGTGATATACGAATTTCAATATGAAGTTTAAATCAATGCAGCAAATTATAGAGATTATCTAAAACTTAAGTTGAAACAAGGAGAATGTAATTCAGTTTATTCTTGTTTGAGAATGAATAATTACAGGAGAGGTTAAAATACGTGTTTGATGATAACAATAATAAATAATATTCTAACAGAATCCAAAAAGACTGTTATGGGTTTCTTCTACAAGTCATCTTGAATTCCAGAGCGTGATGTTAATCCTATGGAAATTCAACGTTCTTCTTCAACTTCAGATTATTGCGATTATTTGAAAATATTTCCGAAAAAGTGAAAATATAATAAAGGTTACGGTAGAATAAGATTTCTTCTCCGATTTTTGGAAATATATTTTAAGTCTGACTTTGCAGACAGGATTAGCCGGCCGCTCTCCACCGTCCTTACATCTGGAGCCGCCCGGGGCCATGGCCTCCTCTGGATCCCCCCACGCTACGCCACTGTCCGGCGTGTTTCTCATATGTTTCTATAGCATTCGAAATATTTTCTCAGTGGGTTTGTTTTTTGAGTGGTAGCTATCCGAGAAGCTCGTCTGTGAGACTTTGTGCCCACATACAAGGTGTTTTGAGACTCATGGGCAATAATTTAAGGCGTGATAGAAAACATCTAAACATGGAATTTTCACCATACAATGCACAGGCGGAGAGTAAGCGGTGAACCGTTAGACGAAGCTGTAATGGAAAGCGTAAAGCACGAGTTTTTTTTTCTCACATCGCCATTTCTACCATGGATTTCTGCAGACATGGCCTTCTGAAATCCGAGGTAGAAATAACGATGTCTTAGAAGTTACGCGCTTCACGTTTTCGAATACAACGCCGTCCAGCCCCCCCCCCCCCCCTTTGCTTATTTGGATGCTCTATTGCATTTAAATAAATATAATTTAAAGTTCGGAAGAAAGGTATAGAAATATTGTGTCAGATTACAAAATTGCGAGGGGATTAAAAATTGCTGGGAGATGAAAGCCTTCAGATTGTTCCACAGCGATACAAAATAGATAAAGATATAAAAATTGAAAGACGTATTTGAAAAAAATTCGAACACATAAATATAGGTGTTATAGCTTTACTTTCGAAAAAATAGTAATAAAACAGCATTTCTCAGCATTTTTTATCAGTAACTCTTTCGATTCCTATTAATATCAGTGAAAAGAAAAGTTCTTTTATATTTTGCTTATCAAAACTATAACAATAATTTTTATTTATCATAGCAATATAATTTATTACTATACTGTGCGAACTACATATAATATTCCCTTAAATTGTAAAATATTTTATTTTCCTCTTTCAATGTGACCCTTGTGTTTGATGAACAGAAACAAGCTTCAATCCGGTTCTATTTCTGAGTGGAATAACCTAAAATCATTTCGGTGTGTTCATTATATCAAGACGATTCCGAGTTTTTCCCGGGAAAATAGCGTTCATGGATGAATTTTTTTCCTACCAGACACGATGTTGAATATATTTTTCTTTGCCCAAAAGAATTTTGGATACTTGTTAGATATTGAATTTCTTATTTCGGAAAGGGTTGCTATTCTTGAACTGAATGTTAATTTATTCGTTACGCTGCTTAGTAGTTTAATAAGCTCTCTTTGCAAAAAAAAAAAAAAAACTATTTTCGTGTGCGATAGTGATATGATAGTTTCATGCTCTGTCGTACTCCCTTTGGAGGTTTCATTTTACCTAATCTCCATGGGAGGGGACTAAATGGTTAGATGACAAGTCTACTAACCCTAGATTACTCGCCCAAGGTTGAAAGCCTCTGCAATAAAACATAATCAAATTTTCATAAATAATATCTTCAAGCATCCGTTCAAAATTTTTTTTAATACTGTATATTAATTCTCGTTATGTCTTTTTTGTACTAGAAACAAAAAATACAGTATGTTCCACTTTCTTCTATTTTTTCCCTTTTCGTTTCAACCCCTCTCCCATTTACTTGATTTTCCTGATTCATTTGTTTTCAATCATTCCATGTATGTAAAACTAATTAACCCAAATGACATCCATTCTATCAGTTCACTCAGCGTATGCGTTATTTCTAAGTTAAATACTGATTTATTAATTTGCTTTTTTCCCCCCAAGTTATTTGATAGAAATATTTTTTATCTGTTTAATTTTTAATCATTATTACAATTTATTACATATTTAACATATGAAGTGCATTAAATGATAAAAACTTCTACTCTTTCCAGTTTGGACATTTATTTAAGGCTTTAATTCTTGTGTTGATTTCCAGTGTTAGTTCAGATGTCAACAATGCAGTTGTTCAAAATTATGAGATATACTATTAACAGCACTTTTCTTGATCTGTAAGAAATGTTAGATATTGTGAAAACATCAGTAAATACGCGTTAAAATATATTCTCTTCCTCTCCCTCTATCCCCCACTTATTTACAATGAAATCATCGCTTTATAGAAAATCATTTGTAAATTGTTTAAAACGACGTTTTTAGTATAAGCAATTCTGAGAAACCAATGAATCGATGATAGAACGTGTTTTTAAGTATGGAATTCCTAGTGAATCTATTTTGGAACCTTATTTTTAATATCAACTTATACTAGGAAGTAGTCATAAAAGAGATAAACGGAAATTATTTAATAAATTTTGCTTTATACAAAATTTTTTGCAATTCAAATTGAATATCTTTATGAAATTGGACCGCGCAACTTTTAGCTTGCCGTTTCTCTTCACTACATTTTTAATAAATATATTTAATATTTATTAAAAAGTAGTGAACAGAATAATATAAGAGTCATAAATAATATTTAACTTATTGTTTATTTTAATTTTTCCATTTGTGTATGTATTGAATTGTCGACCGAAATCGAAAGTAAGATAATTTTGGAAGCTAAATGCTAAAAAAAATTTAAGAAATTTATTTATGATTAGTTAATTAAAATGCGTTTATTCTGGAAACGCTTTCTCACTTATTAATGATTTTTGTTACTTCAATAAAAAAGAGGAGATTTGCTCAACATTTGATTGCTTTTACTATTTGAATTTTTGTCTTTTACTATTTGAATTTTTGTCTTTTACTATTTGA
>BMAW01030690.1:2219437-2266933 GCA_019974015.1 Nephila pilipes | reverse complement strand
TGAATTTTTGTCTTTTACTATTTGAATTTTTGTCTTTTACTATTTGATTGTTTTTACTCTTTGAATTTTTTGTCACTGAGCGAATATTATTTTCTTTCTTTTCAAATGCAATTATTTTACATTTTCATTTTATTATTTTGTAGATATTTTATAAGAGTTTTACTCATCTAGAGTTATACACTGAAATTCATATAAACAGAATACATATTTATCTGATGTGAAAAAAAAAAAAAACCATTTATCTAATATTTATTCCATTCAACGAAGAATTTGTAGATCAATGCTTGTTGAAAGGGCATTATCAACTTTTCAATCGGTTCTTATTTAAAGAAATATATCAAAGTTTCACTGTCCATATGTCTTAGAAATTTATAATAAAATGAGTTTTTTTGTGTGAAATGATAACGCTTACAACAAACTCCGGAATCCCTTAGACACAATATTGCGAAATGTTTTCATTTATATGTAATCGATCACATACTAATTAGCTTCTTTAGATACATCTAGAGACTAAGCAAAAAAATGTCAAATTGAGATAATCTAATGCTTATATTGAGGTCAATGGAAGAAAGGATTAGATAACTCAACCTTCAAGTGGATAACACAGATTGCTTACATTTTTGTAATAACTCCAAACTTCTATAATGAGTCATGACATAAGGCTTTCGTCTTTTAGATATCATGGAATGAGGCGTTCGCCTCTTAGATATGAATTTAAAAAGGAAAGTACATGTGATAACTTTATGATTTTACAGCATCGCATCATAATAAAAGAAAGCTAAAGCTTAGAGAAAAAAACTTGAGATTTATTTAACGTGTTTTTGATTTTAAAATATGTTTTTCGTTTTTAATAACAAAAATGATTTTTCAACTTAAATCGAAATTAACTGGCATAAAATAGTAAAAATTAAACAAATTGGGAACCTTTTACTTCAGTTTTGAAGTCAATGAAACAATTAAATTAAATAGATCAGTCAAAATATATTCTCAAAATAAAATAAATCTGTCGTGAGATTTGTGAATGCATTCAAAATAAAACCATAATTGTTAGCACATCTACTACCGTTTGCTAGAATCAAAATGTATCAGTGCGAATAAACTTCAATTCTCTCTTTCTCTCTGTATTGTTTTTAGCATAATTCAATCCGCAAACATTTATAAAAATATTTCTAACATTGCGATTTTTAAATATTACAAACATCGCAACCTCGATAGATTTAACGGGCAACAACCTGATACACTGCTGTTCTTCAGTGTCAACCGGACTCGAACCTACAACTCGACGAAAACAACGTCGCCTGCAAGCTCACGACCATACCCACGATGCTACCGCAGCTATTAGCATTGTAAAAGACTTGCTCGATAATCTTTCTTATTATTATAAAAAATTGTGTGATAATAAGGATGAATCTTTTCCCAAAATCTGATGTAGCATTTTTCTAACTTCCCTGTATCGTGTGAGGAATAATTTGATTTAATGAGAAGAAATCCCTATTGTTTCCCATAATGCTCTGTAATTGAAAAAACAATGAACTCTTGCAACATTTCTCTTATCTGGACTATTAAGTCACGACTCATTAAGACGAGTTACCGCAGCTTCATAAGTGCACAACATTTTGTGGTGTGTTTGAAAGGATGAGCTTGTCATTTTTTTTTTTTTACTTGAAATAGGAATTCTATTAGTTCTCTTTGTCTCTATACCCAAGAGTCGACAAATAGCTGCTTACGATCCAATATTTAATGTTTAGTTTTAAAATAAAATTGCTTTTAGGGCTAACCTTCTTTTGGTAAGAATGGGAATCATGAACCCTAGTCACCCAGCGATCTTTTCTTTCCTTAGGGATAAAGATCCTTTCCTATCTTTGGTAAATATGTGTGGATATCCTAGCAATCCTTCTCTATTTTCGACCCTTCTTGTCAGTCAATTTTAATGTATTTATTCCCCCTATTTTTCAAACGTCTAGATAACAGTTTGTTTGGTGCCTTATAGCGATATCTGGATCTTGAATCCTTAAATTCCACTACCACTCACACTTTAAAATAAAATTTCAACTAAAAGTAACACTCTAGAGTGATAGTCATATTAACGAAGTTTTTTAGCGAGGCAATTTTAATTATAATACACTCTATTTTATTTAGTTTCTGGAATTCTGGAAAAAAAAACCCTCTAGAGCTATTCTGGAATAAAACAATTGTGATTTACTATAAATCCATTTAATGGCAACGCGAATATGTTAAATATTTCTCAATTTGATATTAATATGGCTCATTTTGGAAATTCAATACCTAGTCTTATTAAGAGTTACATATTTGAGGTTTTATAAATCTTTGGTTGTCCTAGCAAAGATTTATGAAGCTCCAAATTCGTACATCTTGTTACCATAGTAAATTAAGAAAAGCAGGATTGTCTTTTTTTCACCAGTAGATCGCTATTCGAGTTAAATGATATAAAGAAAACAGACACAATTAATTTCAGCATCTGGAATAATCTACGCGAACCATATCACGTGTTAAAAAAGTGCTTTTGATATTTTTAACATCTATGCGATTCTACATATTTATGTGAATAATATCATTCTAGCCTATGTTTCATAAAATACAAATTGAACTGTACACGGACGAGCATATTTTACCGTGCCTCAAGATTCTCAGATATTCCAGCGCGGCCAAATCTATAATCTCAAGTAATATAAAAAAAATATACACTAAAAATAATTTACAAGCCCTTATTCTCCGACGGATTTTTGGGCTTCAGCCTTGTTAACATCATTGATTAAATGGTTCTACACCTGACACAATCTTGAAATCAAAGTTTGAATAAAAAAATTATATATTAACTATACAGTGAATAAAAAAAAACTTATCGAGAAAATGTAAGTTCATTACTGTATTAAAATTACTTAAATTTCTTTGTATAGATTTTCTTGTTTAATAGAAATGTGAACAATGATGGAAAACTTGTTTTATTTATTTTGCTTTAAAATTACTTTATTCGAGAAAATAACTTTAGGATTTTGGATAACTTTAGTTGTTGTTAGAAATTGGATGGTATGTTTCGTCTCTAAGATATTATGACTATCACATCACATTAAGCAAACCCATTTTTAAATTACATTATTGTAAAGGGCTTGAAGGAATTTTTTAGGATTATATAGAGAAAAACGTTGCATGTTAACGATAAAAAAAATCTGTTCAATAAATTATATACATATTTCATGCAAAACTAATATTTATAATCATAAGAAATTTGTTCTACACAATCCGAACAAGTTCTGTGCGTAAATTTATTGAGGGGGCATACGCACGCATTTCGCTTTCAAATGTCTTCCTGGTAAGTATATTTATAAAATACTCAAAGATTTTCTAATTTATTATTTTAAGCAGAGATTATATCGAAAATTTTGCTCGAATCAAATTATTTTAATTCTATATTTAAACTAATGGTATTATTTTCATTGACACAAATTTGCTTTATTATCTGATTAAGAGTCCTCTGGGCATTTAGAGTAATTAAATAACTTTTTTTAAAAAATAAATTATGTGGAAATTTTTCCTTCTTATTTTACATGCTTAATTAAAACTAATATTTCTGTTGCATACCATATATATAAAAATTACTTGAATATATCTTTTATTTATCAGACATTATGTATTTGTATATGTTCACAATATTATGTTGTTCATATACGTATGTTTTACAGACGTTCATATTTATTTCATTTAGAGGTTTATGTATCAATATAGTTATAATATGATTGTTATAATAAAATATATTCACTTGGTAAATATTCATTGCTGCAATAAAGTACGTTATTTAAAATAAACAAAAAGTTGTTAATTTCAAAAGTTATTCGATGCACAAATAATGGAACTTCTTATAGAAAGAAATTGTGTTATTAGGTGTACATTATTAGAGAGAGTTGTACAATTTGTAATATATTTAAGTAATGGCTATTAATATTTCAATATTATAAAATTTCATTTAAACTTAGGAAAAAATTTTGTATTGTTATTTTCTTAGGTACCATAAAATAACTCGAAAATTCTGATGTATTTTAGAATATTTAATGACAATTATCAGAATATGAAAAAAAAAAAAACCCTTCATCATATCATAAATTCTTATTTAAATTACTTAGAAAAATTAAGTAAACGTTTATTGTTTTACATTGTTCGCAGCTTTTTTCAGAATTTATTGAATGTGATATCATTATATAGAATACAATTCAAAATATTTTTTTTCATTGATATGTATTAAAATGTTGGATAAAAATTGTTCCATACACTATGTTAGTTAAACTAAAAAAACTATACATTAGTCAATCTTTCTTAACTTACTGAGTATTACATATCTCTATTATTTAAAAAATCATTCTAGAAAAATTGCAAAACAATCTGAAAAATCGTTAGACCTGAGTAAAGGTTCAAACTACATATATTGTAGTAGTAGTTGAAACTATTTGACCTTGTATACAAGAGTATGGTCCAAAGATTCGTAGTTGATTTTGTAGGGGAAAAAAGAGATATATATATATAAGCTGTTATAAAAGGGAAAAACGTTTTGTCTGTGAGCCTAATTTTGTGTGATATTACAAAAAAAAAAAAAAAAAAATATTTATAAATTCTTTTCCACTATTCTTAAATTTTATAACGTGAGATTTTAATTTAGATTTTAAAGCTGTTATTTGACTAGACTTTTGATTCCAATGATTCATAAGCAAATTTGCCTTACACTGATGTTTTTTTTGACTGAAAATGCTGTCTTAGTGTGAAAAGCAGAAAACGAGACGAACTGATAAGGACCGAATGTGATAAACGTTTGATTCGTGAAATTTTTCTGTAAAGTGTTTTTCTGTTTTCAATATTGCAAATATTTTCCGAGTTGACGAAAATAATCGATAAAATTTTTTATCCGTTTTATTATACTTAATTTTGCAATGAATTGCTAAAATCTAACATAATTTTTACATAAAAATTTAATTCTCTTTAAAAATCCCCAAAGATATTTATGATAAATAATAAAAATCCTCTCCCCCTCCCTCCTAAAAAAGTACGGATTATTAATCAATTACACGCAAAGCGAAACCAAAATTCAAAGAGTTTTTAAATTTAAGAAAGCGAAGGGGTATTGAAAAAGAAATACGACGTTTTCTTTTCGAAATTTTTCATAAAAAACACATATATTAAAGAGTATGAAGTCGTAGCCAAAATAGTGGACATTTCCTGGATTTTTTTTTTAAACTTCCTGGATTCAGTTCAAATAGTAACTGTAATGCAAAACTTGATAAGCCAATCCCAATCACTATTCTCAGAACTTACGAATTACGAGCTTTAATATACAGATTGCAAATTGTTTTCTCTGAGATATAATTTCATTTTTCTTTCAGGTTATTCTGTCAAGAAAAGTAGTTTTATGTGCAATACAAATTCAGTTGCTGGCTTATATATATAGGTACTTTTTTGGAATGTTATTTGCATTTAAAATGTAATTGCATGTGTTATAATCGCCTTTATATTACAAAAAATACATGAAAAATTAAAGAAAACAAAAAGAAATGAACATCCATAACACATATCATCCAGGATCTCCGTATTGGGCAAAATGGCATTTTGTACGCGGAAATTACAAGACAGATAAGCGGAAATATGATTACTTCTCGAGTACGTAAATATTGTTCACGTATTCCGAAAGGAAACAAAATTGGTTAAAAAACAAAACTAAACAAAAAGGAAAAAGTGTACTAAAGCGATTAATGACAGAAAGATAAAAAAAAAATATTTTTTGAAGACAAAAGAATGTCATTGGAATCCATAAGAAAAATTTGATTACAGTTGGTGCATGTGTTAGTTCTAGAAAAATGAAGATAATCGCAATTTGGACTCTAAGAAAAAACCATTTCGTAATATACTCGTACAGCAAAGAATTCATTGGGTGAAAAACATATTGACTGGTCGTATGACCAATGGAAACATCTTATCTGATGAGAGTAAAATATTTTTGTTCGGAAATGATGGTCGAAAACTCAGGCGAAGTAGAACAGGGGAGGAGTTACATCTAGACTGTATTGTATGAAATATCCTGCAAGCCTAATTATATGTCAGCAATTGATGAAGACTGGCTCCGAATAATTGAAAGTACTTCGAAGACAATAAAATGTATAGATACAATCATAAAATCAAAACTGCTGCCTTCTATTAGCGATCTAGTTCCTAACAATGCTCCATATATTTTCCTACGGGATTCAGCTCCTTGCTGTGTAGTAAAAGTACGTAAACAATGTTTTAACACTAAAGGAATTCAATTAATGGACAAGCCAGAAAAACAGCCTTAATTTAATCTCTACAGAAAATTTGTTGCACCGTTTAATAAAATATTATTAACAAAAGAACCATCAATCGAACAAAGTATAATTAATTAAGGTTATAATTGCGTGTTGGCACCATGTAATAACAAATCAAGATCTATAATACTTGTCAACTCATTAATTTATTGATTTTTAAGGTCGCACTTTAAAGCCACACGAAGGGTATTGGAGACGGACCTCGTAATTTTGAACCTCGGCCAAGTGACGAGGACTGCACTTGAGTTGGCAACTACCACTCCAAACTTCCACGTCCCAACAATGGGAGAACTTGGATCCTCGACAGATTTAATGTGCATCAGTCCCGGTATACGGCGGGCCTTTTGTTGCATCAGGAATCGAACCCTCGACGTGACGTAAGGAGAGTCTGCCTTAAATTCGTGATCTTGACCACTTTGCACTACTGCCGTACTTGTTAGCTCAATAAGATGTCGTTGTGATATTATAAGAATAAAGGATGCCAACTTACTTGACAGATAGTACTTGTCAAGGTAAGACCGGTAATACTTAATAACTTGTAACTTTTTAAGTATTTAAGGCATTTGAATTCCGTGTGTGTGTGGCGTTCTGTGTTTCTTGGTTTCAATTCAGCATTAAATTTATGTTTATTGTCATTGCATAATACAGTTAATTTTCTCTAAGCATTCAAAGCTTAAAAAAAAAAATAATTTGAAAAAACATCCACAGGTTTGGCCAACATTGTTGGCAGTAATTTTTCTTTTAATTCAACTCTTTTCTTGCATGAAGAATAAACTTGCATGAGCGGAAACTATTTATATTTTTTTCATTCCAAATATAGATGTATTTATTTTCTCTCTATCTGAATTGAATTCTGAATATCATCAATAGTAGAACGGATTGTTTTAAAAGTAATGCAAAATAAAATAAAATTCAAGGGCGCGAAATAATCACTAACTTTTTTTTCTACCAAATCACAGAAGATTTGATAAAAATGAATGCATGTTACAAGTTGGTGAATGGATGAATGGAAATCAGAAAATTAAATTTTATTTTCTCAAAGAATATAAATAGCGTATGATAAGCATGCCTATTTCAGAGACCAATGAGGGCTAAATAAACACGGTTTTTAATTTTTTGGGGGATTTTAATAATAATTTTTTCAAGTAATAATTATTCAAATAATATTTTTTTTAAACAAATTTAACTTTGTTTAAAAACGAACAGCATAAAAAAAAAGAAGAATGATAGCAACGATTAAATCGACTATGAGTCGGTTATTTTGTAGCCTTTGTGATTTATAATTGGTAACTGTACATATAACTAAAAATTGTAAAAATTATGCCTCCGTTTGCTAACCGTTTTTAATTTATAGATATAATATTGATCCTTTTGGAAAATTTTCCATCTTAAATCTAGGTTATTCTATTTATTTGAATGCAATAAAGTCATTCGAAAGCTGAAAAAAGAGGGTTTCTGTAAAATTAAATTTAAAACTTTAGTTTTGAAAATATTTTTGCGTATAAATTAATGATTTGTTTAGCAATTTTCAATATTTGAAAGTAGTTTTTTTTAAAAAAAAGAGAAGTATAATTTTACAGAAACCTTCTTTAAGCTTTCGGAGGCATTTTATTGCGTGCAAGTAAAGCATTTAGCCTAGATATATCAGCTGGAAAGGATTTAGAATTCCCATCTGATTAATATTACGTTAACGGATTTAAAATAGCCGGGTAGAAATATTTGCTGCAATCAGTTGTATTTGTCGGACAGCCAAGTACTCGTATTTGACATGCTTGAAAATAAGAATAAACTCGATAAATGAGCTACAACTTTATTTAAATGAAAGATACCAAATTATTTTTCATACTTTTTCTTTTCTTGAAGTAGGTGGCCGCTATAGAGAATTAATCATTATCTCATGGAGTCGTCGATGTTCAAGTCACCCCTCATTGGTTTTAGGGAAAATTTCACTAAACATTTGTTGTGCGGGATATTCACAGCTGCTTCACATTTAATGGAACTGTCATCGAAGTCCTTTCGTTATAAGGCTTGGAAGCTAAGAGGAAGAGATTCGAGATGTGTTGTCATCCAGATGTACTTGGATGCCGTCCAGGTAACGAGAACCATGGTTCTAGATTACGAGATGCATCATTAATAGGTAATGTGTTCCTCCGGTGCGAGAGTAAATTCATACCACTGAATCAACAATATATTAAATCTGAACAAATTTGTATAACTTACGATTAAATGATACCGAAATGTGGTGAACATCAATTTTCATACTTTTCGGATTTAAAATTGTAATCTAAATCATTCGATTCCGAAAGCGCGCGCACAGCCCTCCAGCAAGATAATAATTAAATATCAGTTATAAGAGTAAAAAAATTAGTCAGGAAGAAATGAATTTTCATTTCTATTTTTATTTATTTATTTATTTTTCATTTTATTTTTACATTTCATAATGATCTGGTAAGGGAAAGAAATAGCTAGCACAATGCTTATAAATTCATTTACTTATCATTAGCATTTAAGAAATTTTTTTTCTTAGATTGTAACATTTCCTGACACGAGAAAGAGATAAAGCAATTATGCATAAAAATGAAAAATGTGAAATCATTTTGGAATTTTTTATTAATTTATTTATATGAGAAATTAATGTGCTCTTTTGAAGACTCTCATTAAAAGAATTTTACTTATTTATATATTTAAAAAAGATTTCTGCGTTTTGTTTTGAAGTCTGATTCCATCCCATCATTTTATTTAATGAATAATTTTATTTCACCTAGTCTTCATACAAATATTAATTAATTTTTTTTTATAATAGAAGTAGTTCTAGAGAATCATTAATGAATATGCAAGCATAAATATTCACTGATAAATTTTTTTATTTTTATTCATATAAAACTTCTTATGATTTCCTTCAGAGTATGGAATATTCATACCACAATAAATTCTGATGATTAAAAGACATTTATTTAAATAGCACTTAAAATGACTCTGTGTCACCTGTGTAGAACAGACTATGAGTTCTTTGCTGTATGCGGCTGTTTAAACGAATACCTTCTCGAAGAAATCTGCATTTAACTTGCACTGAATGAATCGAAACATCCGCAATGAAAGTCTCTCATTTAAGATTCATTGAAAGAGCTTTTGCAGTGCAGAATGTTTAATTCATATTCTGTACAAAGCGCGAATATATTGATAATCGAAGCATTAGTTATGACATAATCTCAACAAAATATTGCAAAATGTGATTTTTTCTAAAATACTGAAGAATAAAGATATATATATATATATAAATTTGTTTCCTCCTAAATTTTTAGGTTAAATACGTTAATGATAAAGGGAGCCCGAGAAGAAAACAGCAAAGTAAGCAAATGCAAATAAATAATAATAAATTATGAATCATAAGATTTTGGAGGAAAAAAAAAGGAATTCGTGTATGTCTCGAAAATAGGATGTGTCCGACTTCTTCGTTTCTTCTAAGTACTATCGTGGCAGTTAAAGCTTAAGGCTCCCGTCGACACGCCACCACGAATTTCCGTGCATAATGTTAATCTTATGGCATTCCTTATTACCGCTTTCATATCTAGAACATTTACTTTAAATGCTCTAGATATGAGAGCGGTTCTTTCAATTGTACTTTATTCTATGCATTTACTTTAAATGCATAGAATAAAGTACAATTGAAAGAGCATTAAAAAGGAAGATTTCTCTGCAGTTCTTTTTCTGATTTTTCTTAGTATTTTTAAACTTTTATTAATGGTATGAAAATTCATAACCGGTGCACTGAATTGATTATGAAAATATTTTCAATAATTGGGAAAAAAAAGTTACTCCAGAGAATTTTTCCTATTTTTATGTTCTTTCAATTGCACGTCTTTAAAAATTTTTTAAATTAATTTCGCTTCTTGTAATTTGAGTAATCAACAACGCAAACTGAAAAAGAGGGAAAAGCAAAATTAAAAGTTCCTCTTCAGTGCGCAAGAATACATGATATGTATCCTTACCCTCTATTGATTAATGGTAATTTACGATCCGTTGAGGAAAATCGGTTGAATTCTTGGAATTTGTAGTGATTCGAGGTTTTTTTTTAAAGCTTCATTTACAGTTACATAATATCTGGAAAAAGTTTGTCTAGCTTGCTATTTAGATATCTGTGTGGTATTTTTCAGTTTTTAAATTTTTTTTTACTTTATATACGATTTCTAAAAAAAAGAAGTTATTCTTCGTTTTTAATACTATTTTTAATGAGTACTTAAAAATACACTCGAAAAATTACTTTATTAATTACTAAAATGAGATTGATAAATGATTTAGGAAAATAGTGGTAAATAAAAAACATGACAATCTATCAAATTCAGGATCAATTGCAAATTGCAGAAAAGAAATTATCTTTCTGTAATGTGGCCAATAAAAGGTCACAAAATGGAAAAAAATGTATGCAGAAAATTATTTTTGGGATACTAATATAACAAAAAAAAAAAAAAAAAAAAAAAAAAAATTAGAATTCTTTTATTTTAATTGCCTATTATCCGAACTTGTGGATCCACGATATCTCAAGTCGATGTTCATGCGTAATCTAGTTTTGATTCTGGAAGCACAGGAAAAAGAGCCAAAAAACGAAAAACTGTATAAATATAAAATTTTAGTCATTTTGTTTGCCTGAATTATTTATATTACTAATATTTTTAAACTTTCCTTGCTATTCAATTCATCCGAATAAAATTATTTTGTAATATGCTCATATTTTCTCCGAATGACTAAGTTTGCATTCATGATTTAAGTATTTTTTTTTAATAATAATTGAAGATTAAAAACACATTGTGTGAAATCGGTTGTTGTTATGTACACTAAGAGTTCTACAGTTATTCGAAGAATAACATACACTATATTTGTGTGTAAAATGTGGGGTTTCCCATTTATTATAAAATTAAATCACAAAAAATTCAAAAAAATATTGAGGTAGTTATTAATAATAAGGATTTAAATAATTTAAAAATCCTTAAAAATTATAATTTTTGAGGTTTTTTGTTGATTATGCACTTCTTTTTATTTAATATGTCAAATATTATCTCTAAAGTCTTTAAAAAATAATAGAATATACAGTTTTAAAGGTCTTCTCAGTCTCACAATCTCCTTTTACTTTTTGTAATCCTAATGATACCTTATGACATTTTAAATGATCAATTCTGTCTTACAATGAGTGAGCGATATGATGTAATTGTTCAAAGGCTTCAATTTCAACCTTTGAATAGCATTTGTTCCAAAAGAAGAATTTTTAAGAACACAATTAACAATATAAATATGAACAGCTGTTCTTCGATAATATTAGTTCTTCAAGACATAAGTGACAGTTTAATATATCAATGAACAAGTTATTCAAGATATGTTTATTCTTTAATCTTAAGTCAAAGATATTTTTTTTTACACATTGCTTAAACTTAAGTGTTTCTTAATGCATTTAAAGAAGTAAATAGTTGATGTTTCATTGATTTACTCAAGAGTATCAATTATACGCAAGGTTGATTCTTTTTTAAAAAATACAGATTCAAAAGACATTTTTTATGCCACTCAATATTTTTAACCTGGAAAATTAAGGAAAAAATACAGTAATTCAAACTAATAATGGAATTTGAATATGTATATTAGTTATAAAAATAGCCACTATTAATTTGCAGATTATCGAAATTCACTAAAATTACCAAAAAACAGGCTTAAAACACCAGAATGCTTAATTTCTCATACTCAATTTTACACCGTTTTTTTTTTTTTTTTTTTTTTTTATCTATCCATCATATCTAGTGAACATGAATTAAAAAATACCATTAGACAAATCACATATCTGCATCATTTTTCTCAATTTTACACCGTTTTTTTATATATCTATCATATCTAGTGAACATGAGTTAAAAAATACCATTAGACAAACCACATATCTGCATCATTTTTCTTTCAAAAATATCCAGGGTTTTTTAATTTTGAAACGTCCGCCAAGCAGGAGAGCATTGCTGTTAAGTGAGATTTTTCGTGACTTGTTGTTTTCATGAGAACCGTTTTTGTTTCTTTCACATCCTTTTAATTATTTCATAACATTAATTATTGTGATTTTATTTTCATTCCACGTATGGAGCTTTTACCATCACCAGAGACATACCTGCTGCAGTACGATTTCCGTTTTCTTTCGCAAATTAAATGACTTTGCATTTGAAACCAGCACTGTGCCAATTTAACATTTTAAAAATATGTTAAATTGACATATGTTAAAGTGACAGAAACATATTAAAATAATTTACTTTGACAGAAACACTAGATCAACTGTAATTCGACTAAAGTAAATGAGATTTACTGAAGTCTTTGATGTTTACTTCAAAATCAAGTTTCGTATGACTGGAGAACACCTGATTCCTATTTCCGACAGTTCATTCGGGTTGAAAGTGTTTGTTCGTACCCTAAATTATGTCCTCCTTTTTTTTTAAATGCAAGAATAACATTTTTGTGGACATCTGCAATGAATATAACCCACCTCAGAATTATTTACTCTCTGAAACCATCTCCTTACACACACACACACACACATATATATATATATATATATATATATATAACAGATCAATTGAAAAGTTCCTGGCCTGACACATAGATGGCGCTACTAGAATTAAATCCATATGTTTTTTAGTTAGCCCTAACCCTCAAAAGATGCGTGTATAAATTTGACAGCTGTCGGATCATTAGTTTGTGAATTATAGCATTTTGAGTGAAGCAACTTTTGTTATTGTGAAAAAAATGGATAAAAAGAAATTTCGCGTGTTGATAAAATGTTGCTTTTTGAAGGGAAAAAATACACAGTTGAAGCAAAAACTTGGCTTGATGCCGAGTTTCCGGACACTGCCCCAGGAAAATCAACCATCAAGGATTGGTATGCTAAGTTTAGACGTGGTGAAATGAGCACCGAAGACGGTGAACGCCCAAAAGAGGTTGTTACATTAAAAAACATTAAAAAAATCCACAAAATGATTTTGAATGACCGTAAATTGAAATTGAATGAAATAGCAGATACTCTAAAGATATCAACTGAACGTGTACATCATATCATTCATGAATATTTGGGTATGAGAAAGCTCTGTGCAAAGTGGGTGCCGCGCGAGCTCACTTTTGACCCAAAACAACGACGAGTTGATGATTCGGAGCAGTGTTTGAAGATGATCAAGCGTAATGAAACCCGAGTTTTTGCGTCGATATGTGACAATGGATGAAACATGGCTCCATCATTTCACTCCGAAGTCCAATCGACAGTCATCCGAGTGGACTGCACACGATGAACCCGCTCCAAAGCGCGGAAAACGCAACAGTCGGCTGGCAAGGTTATGACGTCTGTATTTTGGGATGCGCATGGAATAATTTTTATTGACTACTTTGAAAAAGGAAGGACCATCAACAGAGACTATTACATAGCGTTATTGAACCGTTTGAAGGTCGAAATCGCCGAAAAACGGCCGCATTTGAAGAAAAAGAAAGTGCTGCTTCACCAAGGCAATGCACCGTGTCACAAGTCAGGGAAAACGATGGCAAAAATCCATGAATTGGACTTCGAATTGCTTCCTCATCCACCGTATTCTCCAGATCTGGCCCCCAGCGACTATTTCCTGTTCTCAGATCTCAAAAGAATGCTCACTGGGAAGAAATTTTCGTCGAATGAAGAGTCGATCGCCAAAACTGAGGCCTATTTTGAAGCAAAGGACAAATCGTACTACAGAAATGGTATCGAAAAGTTGGAGGGTCGCTATAATCAGTGTATCACCCTTGAAGGGAATTATGTTGAATAAAAAAAAACTAATTTTGCTAAAAAAAAAATGTGTTTTACTATGGTAGGCCGGGGACGTTTCAATTGACCTGTTATATTGTTCCCCTTACCGCTTGTTAATTCAGTATACCACTGTTCAAAAGCCTGGGAAAATACTTGGAATGCTTGACTTCAAAAGATAAGAGTATCACACTTGTACATTTCAAATTTTTCCTTAAAGAAAATGGTGAGCATTATACACAGAATAAACCTGAAACTTAAAAAATGTCGCTTGAAATTATAGGTGTGTGCTATACGCTGTAATATACATTATTTCTTTTTTCTTCTTCTTCTTTTTTTTTTTTAATCTGATAAAAAACGGTAATCACTATTCAAAAATCAATACAGATTTCCCCCTTTATTTAAATTTCTATATTGTTTTTCCTTACTATACTGTGAGGGTTATTTTTTATTCGCAAATATTTTTATGTACGAGGTGGTATCATAAAGCTTTTATAATTATTAAGAGAAAACTGAAACATCTGGATAAAATTAATTCTGTATGTTAATTGATCCTTAATTCTTCATTTACTATATGCATAATATTCTAATGCACTCTTCATATACTCATCAATTATTTTCTTTCAACTGTCTTGCCATTTAATTAAGAGGGACCTATTGAAGAATTCTGTCTATGGTAAAAAAATATCTAAATATGAACTCATATTAACAAAAGAAGTAGCTTTATGAAATGTGCGATGAAATCGGCCTAAAATGAGGAAAGAAATCAGATTGTTACTAAATTACAATGACGTGCGGCCACACACTGCTATTAAAGAACGATATTTGAGTAACAATGAAGTGACATTTATTCTTCTACCTCCATATTTACCAGACTTGAGTCCAGGAGAATTTAACCCATCCCGGAAAGGAATAAGGCTTTGAAAAGAGAGATATTTTAAACAAGAGAAGAAATGTTTGAAAATTCGCCATTTTTAATTGCACTAAAATGCTTATCAAGCAGCTTTTGATAGTTAAAAAAAAATAGATAGTAATGAACCATCAATGGCAGAATCATATTCTGAAGATGACAAGGACTGAAAGTTGAATAAACTTATTTTCATTAAAACAAAGTTTCAGTACCTGAATCTTTGATCACAAATTGTACTTTAAAATGGCTTGAGAAAAGCTGCCAATATATGTATTTTAAATGTATACAGTGTAATCGATTGCTTCTGTTATAGTTATCGTTTCAAAAATGGAAGATTTTGAATTTTTTTTTTTTTGTAAATTTATGTAAGCTGAAACTTTAATAAACTCCAGAAATAAAAATTAATCTTAACTTTTTTTTCAGAATTAAGTTTAGTAATTTGTAATACACCTCTTTAACCTACTGATTATAGATTGTGCCATCAAATATTCACAATTTTTTTTTTGCTCATATTCAGTCCCTTAAATATGTCATTTTTTTGCTTAATGCAATGTTTTAAACAGAACTTTTTTTCACGATTATTATTTTAATATTTGTATGAAAACAGTTAGAATTCCAAAATAATTGTATTTTTGCTTTTGATGAATCTTAAGACATTAAGTTAAATATCTTAAAGAAATCCAAATTTTCGATGGAAAATTCTCCCCATAAAGTAAATTTAAGTTCGTTTTTATATTATCTATAAAATAATGTTACATGGCCGTCAGCCATAATAAACATTTTGGCAAATTATTAGCGTGTATTCTCAACACTGGTAAACCGCCTTCCTTAAATATTATTGTGATCGTATATGTAGTTTTGCTCTAATAAAATTATGAAACTTACCTTAATTTTTTTTCCCTTCAAAAATGTACAGCTTATAAGAGAGGCTCAGGAACAGGATAAATGATATAAGACCAACAATTTATTTTTTGAAATTAGTATATGCTATTTGAATTTTAACAAATAGTAGACATTTGTAATGAATTTAATAGAATTTCTGTGAATGCAGCTTTACGAAACAACATGTAACTTTATTGGTTCTTCTAACGTAAAAAGACTCTGCATTTACAATACAGAACTTTCCAATTTATTTTCATTTTCATTGGGCGCCGTGGTACCCCGGTAAAGCCATGAATTTCATTTTCGTCGACTTTTGAGTAATTCATGATTTTGAATCTTGTCATCAATATCCATTGAGCGGAATAATAAGGGTTACTGAACGTTAAATTCAACTTCATCCAAAATTCCCACCGCCGTGTGTCATTGTCACTTAAATGATTCAAAATTGTGAAGATCTATCGCTAGTAACTCTCATGGAGCTCTTTTGAAATAAAGTTGATTCAAATCAAACCCAACCCAAACTTGATTCTTATTAAATACATTTGGGATATATTTCTCACTAACCGGTGAGAATTCTGGGGGTTCAACCAGGGTTTCTTACTACCCTCACTTATTTATTTTGGTATTCTGGGATTAAAATGATTATTTTTTTTCAGGATATCGAGATAACTCATTTAATTCTATTTAAAACGTTTTGTAAATTTAATTAACTTAGAATATCAAGTCAGGTATAATGATGTCCTTCTTTTAAAATTGTTTTAAAAAGAATATTTATTATAATCATAATGAGAGAAATAAGGCATTCTGTAAAAAATATCTATTAAAAAGTACTGAGTGCTTTTCAAAGCATTTGAAAATTGCTTATTTTGTCTGAATACTATTATAATTAGAGAGATAGAAAATCTTATAAACCAATTAAATTTTAGGAGCAAAAATAACGTAGAAGTGTTAAACACCAGCAAATTTACTGAAAAAAAAAATCATTATGAAAGTTATAGTAAGATGTAAAAAACAATGACGGGTCAAACTTTTGATCATTATTTATATGTTATATCAATTTTGTTCGGTTTGTTGAATGAAAAATAAAACCTCTTTTAAAAAGCCCTCTTCATTAAAATTTTGCAAAAAAAAAAAAAAAAAAAGAAAAAGAAAAAAAATTGTGTGTGTGAATTATGTTATTACCTAGCACATTATTTCAATATTCCTTATTCATTGCATTAAAATCTAACCCAACGTTAAGTATTGAATGCATTATAACTTATTAAGGTTATATTCTGACTTTAAACTTCTAAATAAACAATAACTTAAATGGAAATTAAAAAGAATTTCTGAGATTTAATGAGATATTAAATTGTATGCACCCACATCTGTGTATATTTAAGAAAATGAAAACAAAAATTTGTTAATAAGGAATTTGCTCATATCGCAAGATTATTCACTTAAAAATTTTTTAGAAAAAAAAAAACAACAACTTATTACCGTATTCATTTTAGCGAGCAACATTAAATTGCAAGAACACAAATATTATTTTATGTGAAACCATCAGCTTATTAATCTAGTGTTATATTTTGTTGGAAAAAAAAAAAAAGGAAAGAGTCAATTAGATTAAACTACAACAGTTTTGATTAATATGTCTCTCTGTCTAGACACTCCATGAAGAGGGTGTCTTCAAGATCATATCGTAATGAATGCGGTAATCGTTACATAGGTTTACGTGTTTTTAAGCACACCTGCTAAAAGAGAACTCTTACAATTTTATTTCAGAAAAATAAGAGTAGAGTTACGGTCTAGTGAACACGTGTGTGTGTGAATGTTTTGCGTCTATATATTAGATTGGAATGAATGCATTTTTTAATGCGAAAAACTATATTTATTGAAATAACTATTGAACTCGCTCTTCTTTGAGTCTCAAAACAAACTTTGTGCTCTGCAATGCCCTCATTACCGTTTTGTGTTATTAGGGAGACTGACCATTCAAGTCGCAAAACACTTTTACAAAAATATAATTAACTTTTGTAAAGTTCTTGCTAAATCTTTTCCATGTAATAAAATGGATTGAGTTGATTTAAAACTATGAAAGCATATAATTATATATACTTGCAAGGAAGTTTATAAAAGGAAAGTTATATATTTACAATATATAATGAAAAATTCTCTGAATTTAAAGTATTATCTGTAATTAGATGATAATTAAAAATGAGATGCGATTATTAATTATTTATAAAAGATTGCCCCCCATATTCAGATTACGACGAGTACACGAGTAATGAAGAAAATTTCTAAAAAAAACTTTATTGAATTGTAATTAAAATTATCGTATGATTATGACTGAAATTATCGTTTGATTCTGGATTCAACAACGGCATGAGTAAAATGCCTCGATAATTAACTCGACAAGGAATTCTTTTTCAGCTCGTCAACAAAGAAGATTGGACAAGTTTTCTTCAGACTCAAAGATCGAATTGCCTTTGTCACCAAGGTCAACCGATCATCCGTCATGGGGTGGAAAAATTATTCCCCGAAATGTGGCGTGGCTAACATATCTTGCCACCAAAATTTCAAATATATAAAATAAAAATATGTTTTTGAGTATAATATAGCAGGAATAAATCATCAGGTTGTAAGACCTAAAAAATGAATAACTCATATGCAATTTAATTATTCATTGTTTTTCTTAATTTCAAAAACTCTTATCTGGTACATAAAATGAATTAAAATAAATAAATAAATAAATTCGATTAATTTATTATGTGAAAAAAATTCATCTTTAAAATTTATTTTAATAACCAACATCTTGGGCTTGGAAAGTTTCAGTAACTTTGCGCAGTGACTCTGAACTGAATAAAAAAAAAAAAAAAGAAGAGAAAATGATAAAGAAAAGTCTCTTTTGAAAAGATAACTAAATACTGAAATTTTTGCTTATTGTTTTCTAAAAAACGTACTGTTTGGATTTTGTACAGCAAATTAATTAGCAACAACTTCATCAACTCTAAATTAGTACTAATGTCTTTTCTAAATCATGCGCATTATACAAGTAACCCACCAAGTTTTGATAGAATTGATATTGTTTTTATGTATTAATAATGATTAATAATTCATTTAAATTCAATAATGGTAATCCGTCTACTCGTAAATTTAAATTGACTTAACATTCAGTTTTTTTTGTAAATCTGTAATGTAGCTGAATTAATTTTGTTATTTTAAAAAAATAAACAAAGCTGTAAAGTTTAGTTTTCAATATTGATTCTGCCTTTGTGATATTGTCACCAACTTGCGATGTCGCTTCCCCGCACCGTTACTCTTAAAAGGCGGAGAGACATTCACAGAAATTTCCTCGAATACCAAGGAAAACTTAAGAAATGAACCTTGAGCCTTGGCGACGAATTTGGAGACCCTTTTCGTGACTTGGCGAGAAACCTGGCGACTTTAAAGGCAAAATAATGGTTATCAAAAATGCTGGTATCTTGTTGATATTTCGATTGCTGCGTAAGCTATGGATTTTTCTTGAATTTTTCCTGTGACGTCACACTTGCCCGGAACAGCTAGAAATACAGAGAGACACGAAGCCTGAACGAATCGGCCGAGTGAAGCTGTCGAAATTTCGCCAGCTAATCGATCAAGAAGCGGCCTATATCTGTCTAAACGGCCGGAAGCTGTTGGAGTTAATACAAAATTTTACTTTGGAGATTTGTATGTAGATCGAACAAGCAAGCTGTCGTCGTTGAAAAAATTGCAAACAATTTTAATAGTGTTGCGACAAATTAATTATGTACGACTGTTCATTTTTATGTGAGTTATTAAAACAACGAATCAGTTGACTTAAGTCGTTTTTGAAACATTTTCACTGAAGAGATTGAGGATCTCTCAATATCAAATAATATACATTTAACTGAAAGTCTCAATATTATTATTTACTCAAAAATTCAAGATTTGCCAATCATTAAAAGTATTTAGCCTAAAGAAAAGTTTTTAGCTTTGTAGATTTTTGATTATTTCCCCCATTCTCTTATTAAATAAGGTTAAAAAAAAACATCCTTTCTTATTTAGTTTGAAAAATGCCAATTAAATACAAATAAATTTTGCTTCTGACATTTTTTACTGAGCAATTTTTTTTCAGAAAATGATAATAATTTTATTTTACAAGTATTTCATAAGCTTAATATTGTGTAAATAAATAAAAACATATGTATAATATTATTATAATAAAAGGAATCTCGTAAGAAATGAAAACAATTCTTTTATTGTATATTCTAGAGGATAAACAATATTGATTTAAAAAGATTGTGCACGTTTAAAATAACAATCCATATACTAAATGCATTAGTAAAATAACTGATTAAAAATGGACGACAGAACAAACTTTGAATATAATAGCAGTAACAATGTATTTTGTGATCTGTACTATAAAATAATTTAAAAATTAATTTTCTGTTGATCGATTACGAATGCATTTCAAACTAAGTATGAATTACTAATGGTTCTTAACAAATAGCGACAATGAATATAATTACTATTGTTTAATTTTATTTATACGGGATTTTGATAGGATTATGTAAACTTGAGTGATATTTTTCAAAAATAGCTACCTAATTATTTTTTATTAACAGATTAAAGTTTTAAAGCGAATTAAAAAATCAAGAAAATCTTCCGAGTAATTCAGCTGATGTCTTAAAACCCATTTCTGATTGTGAATCATTAACTTTTCAAAACGTGACCGTATGAATGATTGTTTCCCCCATTTGACAAGCTCTTTTTCCCTATGGAAAGTTAAGAATGTTATTTGACATTTTGTATCACGTGTTAACATATTTGTAATGACGTCAAGACAAGGATATAAATATATCGTATGAACAAGTGGCAACAGCGGCAGTCTCTACTCAAACAAGACCAGGCAGGTTGCTTGTGATATTGTTGCTATACCGGCTGAATAGTAAGAAAAAAAAAAAAAAAAAAGAGATCTGTGATAATTTTTGAAATTGTGGAAATTTTTAAGTATTACTTAGAAGCAGAATATTGTCAAAATGGATGAGAAAGCGAACTATTGTGATTTTTTTGAAGGAACTGAAAAATTATTAGAAATATGGTTCGGTCGGAGAACCGAGAGCAATACTGCAAACTGTGATCTCCGGGCTATACCACGGTGAGTAGTCAAGTTATTTTTATTCTGTAAACTACATCAAATTTTAATTTTAGCTATCATAGAACGTTTGTTTTGAACTTGTTTTAGGTCTAGAACATATTTATTTTTTCTCAGAATTATATGTAATCGTGTGAGTCAATGTTTGAATTTCTTCGGAGGGGCGATATTTCTCATTACTGTACATCTTTAATATATTTTAAGATTTAAATATATATGTATTACCTTTTGTATTTAATTAATGACATTGAAATTTGTCATTGATCTTTTCTTCGTATTTATTTCATTTATATATGTATTGATGACTCCTTTTTACTGTCATTTGTAAAATTCTTAATTTTGTAATTTGTTTCAACAATTCTGTAGTTAAAATAATGATTTAAGCTTCTTCTGAATGTAGCCAATTGGCTCTATTCAATATGTGTGTGTTTGTAATGTGTTCTAAATAAATGCTCTTAGGATATACAAAACAATTTATGTGTCTAATGATTTCATTTATAAATATTTTCCCTTCAATTTTATAAATGTATAGCTGATATTTAAATTTTGTATATTTACAATTGAAGTTGCATAAAATTGCATCCTTAAAATATCAAAATGGGTTAATTGTTAAAATATATTTTACATATCCCTTAATAAGTAATCCAATGTTATATTCAAGAGTTTCTTGATCATGTTAGTAGTTTTAGCACCTTAGCATGTCTACTCTTGTAGTTTTGCTTATTTGAACAATTTCTTAAATTTCTTTATCGATTTCAAATGCTATTTCATGTCCTTTAAACTTTTATTAAGATTGAAATGTTATGTAAAATTTAGTTTGTTATAATAACTGTAAGAACTACCCATCATATTAAATTTAATTTATGGATAAATTATAATTGAAATTGAATGGCATTTAGTATTGAAACTTGATCTTTGATACTTAAAATTTGAAAATTCACTTAAGTAGAGAATTGAAAAATCAGTTGTATCTTTTAACATAATTGGACAACACTTTTTATATATGTATTTGATGAACTGAAAAAAATTTAATTTATTTTGGATTATTTGTCATCCACAGACTGGCACTAACAAATCGCTGGTCTTGTATTATGGTCATCATTCATTTATAAATTTTTTTTTCTTCTGTGTAAACCAATTTGCTTTAGATTCAAACTCTCGAGTTATTTATGCTATAAATGCTTATCCATAGAAAATGGAATATATGCAAGAAAGCAGTTAAAAAAATGATTCCTTTTTGTGCAAGGGCTGTAAATTTTCTGACAATTGTTATGAATTCTCTTCTAGTAGAATTATTTTTTGATAGCTTCTTACTTTTTATTTGAAGGATTTCACAAACAGAAATATAAAAACTATTGGAATTCAAAAGCATCGGATTCAAAAATGACATTCGATGCTCTCAATAGAGATGGGAGGGTGGAACTTACGAAAAGTTTCATTTTATTACCAAAATGGATTTTTTTTTTAGAATGGCAATTCTGTGTAATTTCTGCAATTTATTACTTAAATATATATTGGAATTGTGGAATGGACCTGCTTGATGTTGAGCAGCTACTGTCCAGTGCTTTGTATTAAACAATGGTGGTGAAATATTTGATAATGTATTAAAAAATGACTATTGTTACTGGTTGGTTTTAAATTCAGCAACTCATGGGGGGGGGAAGATATACTAAGCTGGTCTCATCTGGAATTTTGTTGAGAGGTTACAATAGCTCTACTAAGAATTGCATTAAAAAAAAGGATGAGCTTCAACCAGGACCCAAAGTTATCTGCCATAGGTTGCAAAAGATGTTTTCCATGGAGAAACAACATAAAATAGATATATGTGGTAAATGAAAGATTTGCTTGCAGCAAATACAAGAAAAATATTGAATTGAAAATGCTTTTCATTGTACCTTGGAATAAATGCAAAAACTTTATATTTTATAATTAAAAAATTTGCTTTTATTTAAATTTTATAAAATTTTCAGCTTAGTTTAATAATTAAAGAACTTGGAAGAAAGGATTTATTTATGAAATTTTACTACTTTGCATATTTATTGTGGTAGCCTAGTGGTCATGGTTTCGGATTAGTGGCTGGTAGTTTTCATTGAGTCGTGGTTCTGAACCTTGGCCGCTGAAGACCTGCCATGTAGCCGAGGCTGTTATATTGCAAGCAGATCTCAACTGTTAATATTTTTGCATTGCGTATCACCAATATGACGTCATCCCACACATCTTTCAATGAGGAATTAGAAATTTGCACTTTAAGTCTGTTGGGGCCCAAAGTCTGTTGGTGTGGTCTGGAAGTTGGAAGGGGAAGGGCAACTCGGGTGTCCTCTTCGTCACTTGACTGAAGTTCAAAAGTACGAGATCCGTTACCAATAGCTCTCGTGTTGCTGCTTGTGGGGTGTTGATAAAAAAACTTGGATATTTAATCCATCACTTAATTCCATTTTTAAATCCAGTGTATATAAATATAGTCAAGAAGTGATGGATGTTAAATTTTTTCTCCCATTCGAATGAATAATATCCCTAAGTTAAAGTATTATAAAAGGAAATTATAATAAATATACATGTATATATATAAAATTTGGAACTAAAGTCAGTTTGTAAAGGTTAGCAATGAATTTATATTGTTACTTATTGGTATTTTACTATTAATTGTTAAATTTCTGAAGAAATATTTGAGGATATTGTTTTGCATATCTGTATAAAATTGGTTTCTTCTTTAAGACTGGTTAGTTGTAAAGTTTTTGGGTTGTGTGAAAGTTAGCTTATTAATTTTCTGAGTTTCATTTAACATTTTTATTACAGCCTATAATATCCGGAATCTCGAGAGGGTCTATCAAGAATTTATATTCTCGATTTAATTTATGCATTTTAAATTCTACAGTGGTATAATACTTGGTATTTTTCAAAATTTAAATATTCCAATTCAACTTTGAGAAGAATGGAAGGGGGGGGGGGCGATGAATTATATCCTTTAGTTAGATAATTCTTTTCGAATTCAGTTCAGTTTTTAATTAAAATGTTTTTGATAATATTTTAAATATATTGTGATTGGTTATACCTTAGAAACCATTCTGATTTTTTTTTTTATTCTATTGTTCATTCTCTTGGTAATCAGCGTGACATTGTAAAGCATTAAAAATTGTATAGAAGTGATATATTGTTAATTTTGTGAATGGATATGGGGGGGGGGGGATTTTTTTTTTTTTTTTTATAATTCTAAATAATTAATGCTGGGAAGTAATTAAATTTAAACTTAATTATTGAATTAATTGTTAAAAAAAAGGATTTTTTAATGTGTTACTTTTTTTTTTTTTATGTGTTATCATAAATTTATTTTAATTATCAGATACCATTTAAAAAAAAAAGCTATAATGAGTGGCATCTTTGCAATTATTATTAATATATTTGTTTAAAGCATAATGAATATAATTTTTAAATGTAGTTAATTCAAAAAGTTTGAGTTTCTATGAGCTTCTGAAAACAAGTTTTAACTAATTTTTATAATTCGGGTTTTCTCTGATTTATTGTACTGATCCGATATTGAGTAATTCTCTAGAACATACCAGAATTTTGAGATCAATCTTTTTTTTTCTTCTCCCCCTTCCTTTTGATATGAAACCTATTTACAATTTTGTGAAATTTGGAAGCATTTTGAACTCTTTTTAACTTATCTGCTGAAAGTTTCTTATCTCATTCTTGCATTGTGCAAGTATGACTACAACATTTTTTTGTACACTTATAAACTGTTTCTAGAATTTCTATCACTGATAGTACCAAAGTTCACTAGTGTGCATTGAGGATTGCCTTAATATATTTATTTTGTCGTCATGGTATCCACTTTACTTCTCTAATCAGAAATATCTTGAAATAGAAAGGGATGTACTGTCTGAAATTTTAAATCCTAAGATTTTTCCTTCAAACAATTAATCCAGTTAATATTCTGGTGATTAAATAAAGTTTATTCTAATAATAAATCATGAACATGATATGAATATTTTGCAAGATATTTTGTATAAAGAATTTTAAAGCTGTACTACATTCTGTGGCGGTTTTGTGTACAATCTTTTTAAATGTTATATTTTAAGTACCTCTATTGTGAGTTGTTGGTTTTAATCTGAAGGCATTTGCTCAATAAAAGTATCGGAAGTTTTAAAATATAAGACCTGGAAGGTAAAATGCAAGAAAAATTAATAAATGGATTATTTTTAATTTGACACAATGGTAATAAAATGAAAAGTTAGTGTATTAATTTTCAACATAATTCACCTCATTTGTTTGTTTATCTGGAGAGTAATTTCAGATCATTTTTCACTTAATTTTTACTTTTCTTCCAGTGGGGACTTTCTCTTCATCTTGTTACAATTTTGCAATTTTTTAGATGTTAGATTTGTGACTTATTGATTTCATTGACTTCCTATTTTAGCAGATATGAAAGAAATTTGGAGGCTTTAAGTTTTGAAGTAAAATAAAAGAATCTTTCAAGTTTTAAAGAAAACTAATTTTTTGAAATAAAATCCATTTGTTTCCCCCTTAAAGTTTTTTTTGTTACATTTATTAAAATATTGAAATTTTTATATTGTGATGATATAGTGTATAATTCATTGAGACCAATGTAATAATTTAAATAATTAAAGGAATTGATATGAAAAAAGTTGAAGAGAAGCTATTTATTTAATTAGAGGTTTAAATTGGTGTTTTTTTTTTATTTTTTTTTTAGTTTGCTAGTAAAATATAATTATTCAATTTCAATTATGTAACATTTACTTTTTCGAATAAAAATAATTAGCATATTCTTTTTATGAAATTTTATAGATTTATTTTAAATTGATATATTTTTATATTGCTTTTTACATTTTATTAAAAGATTTTAGAAGTAATTTACATTAAAATGTTCAGTCAAATTTTTATAATTATTGAATATCATTAGTGGAATTAAGATAACAAATCTTAATATTTTTAAGATAGATTCTGATCTTAAAATAAAAATATTAAGATCAGAATTAAATTTTAAATTTAAAATTTTTTTTTTTTTTTTTTTTTGTTCCAACAGTATTTTGGCTAATTTTCTAGCCTCTTGTGAAATTATTTTGGAAGTTTGCAAAATTTCCTCCCTTAAGAAACCTTTAGATTGCGATTAAATCTATTTTGTAATATTGTAAATAATAATAGTTTAGACCAATTTTGAAAAATTGAATTACTTGATTTATATTGAACAGATAGAAAGCATTTAAAAATGCATTATGCTTTTTTTAAAATTAATATTTTTTTTCTAGATCAACTTGGGAAAAAATACTGAAAATTGTAAAATGTACAATTATCAGCTTCAAGAAAAATGATTACATGGATGCGTATGTTTTAAGGTATGTTTTCTAAATATATTTCTAATTAGTTTTTGCTATTGCATTTTGTAAAATTAACTATATATATAATTTTTTATGGTATACACTAGATTTGAAGAATTTTTCCTTACTGTAATATTCCATATAAAAATTTGGGAAACAATCGGTGAACATGAATTCTTTTTTCTTTCTACTTTTTTAGTGATTGTTAACTAAGGATATTTATCCTTTTATTATAGTGGAAGAAAACCCCAACCATAACTTATTTGCTTGTAAAAAAAAAAATTCGTCTTTTACTCTACATTTGAATTTTCAACCTTTCCTTTTTTTTTTAATCTGCTTGTATTCTTTTCATATTTTTACAATTATACTTTTAATTGATTGTAACAAATGTTTGGCGCAGCATAGCCAGCTTTGGCACTTGCATCATAAAATTCCACCGTTACTCACTCGCTATCCTTTTTGTTATATATGATTAAAATGTTTTTTTTTTTAATTTTTTTTTTTATAAAATCTAGTTTTTTCAATAATATGTAATATTGTCAATTTTTATGTAATTCATTTCTTCAAGTGTGTTTGAAAATACTTGAATTGCATAGATTTTTAAAATCTATAGCTGTTTACTTCTTATATTATGGTTTTATTTAAAGTTAGTACCTAAAATACGATTTAAAAATTCAGATCTATTCTAGTCTAAATGGTTCTGCTAAAAATATTTTAATATTGTCAACATTCTTATACATGAATGTATTCTTTTTTGTGAATTTTTAAAAGAATTTGATTAGCATGATTACTTTGCTTCTGGTCTAGAGAATTTTATTGAGTTTTAAATGTTATGATTTTATATAGTTCTTTTTATATAGCATAAAGCCATTAAATTTATTAACTTGTGCATCTCTGTGCTTTTTTGCACATGAGATGGACAGCCATGATACACTTCTAAGTTTTTATTGCAAAATCAATTCTTCTATTGAATAGATTGATGAAATCTCTTGATCTTTGAAGGTATTTTTGTATGTCTGAATGGTTGCTGACTATTACTAAGCTTTTTTCAGTGTCAATTTGAGATGCAGGAAGTGAGTGTAACTCACGACATTAACCTTTGAACACCTGCCAAAGCTACCAGGAGTTAGGTTTGAACCTTTCTTTTGTTTTGAGCTTTCTGTTCAGGTTTCCTTCATTGTGACTCTGTAGGAGAGGAATTTAATCATAGAATCTTAAAACAGAAAAAGAAAAATAACTTCTTTTTCTGTTTTAACTGATAGATTAAAATTATAATAATGCCCTGTGCTTAGACTTATAGTTTAGCTTTGAATAAAATGTTATGTTAGAAAGAATCCTTTTAAATAATTCAGTGGTACTGCAATGTTTTTGTATTTATAAAAAACCAAATTTGTGATGTATATTGTACTATTATTAAGCTGAAATTCAAATTTGATTGTTTGGCTTATATATTTCACAATGAGGCTGTTAAATTCAATGTGGATTGCTATTTATAGCTTCATTTAACCTTTTTTTTTTTTATTTATACTTGCAATGTTGGACTTTTATTTTTAATTAACCTGGTTTTTTATAACTTTTTTTTTTTTGAAAAAGTTATATTTTTTTTTTTTTAAAATATATATATTACAAAAGTATTTTATAATTTTATTTTGTAATAATTTTAGTTCTGAAACAGATTTTTTTTTTTTATCTATTGCTCCTAGAAATGTAAAAATGTGTTTAGTTTTCTGAAATAGTGATTAATTCTTTTTACATTCTTGTACATTTTAATTTGTTTTAATTTTGTAATGTATTTTGACATGACCTGTAATTTTTTAGTAGTAAAAAAGAAAAAAAAAAAATCATCAGTAATTAGAAAATTTTGAATTTAATTTTGTTTAAAATGCTTTTCTATTTGTAGGAATATATAATTCTGATCACAGGAATCTAAATTCTTTTAAAAATTAAAAATTGGTAACATTTTTTGACAAATGTCGTATTTTCTGAAACTGATTAAACTGTTCAATAAATTTTCTATGTTGTATTAAATGTATTTATTTAATGCTGAATATAAAATCTGAATGTTTTTTTTAAATGTCTCAATTATTTAATGGTATACACAACTTGAAAAAATGATGTATGGATATTCTTGATCATACATACATATTTTAACATAAATTTTTTTTAGATGTTAATAAAGTGTAAATTAGTATAGTTTGTCTTTTAATATTTCAGGTTATTGATGCTCTGATATTAAGTTTATCTTCATGTATCAATCTTATCATATAATTAGTTATTTTTGCAGATATATGACTTAATATCATTCATTACGTTATGTACATTCTTGAAACAGTATTTACAATGTTCATTGAAAGTATTTTAAGAATTGAATCTATTTAGTTGCTATACATACTTTTATGTGAAGTTTAGTTTTGTAAAACTTTTTTTCTGTGTAAATTGCCTTTGTATTATAAAATGAGTCAACCTCTTTTTACTTTTGTTTACTTATTCAAATTTACTAACCTCATAGTACAATAATTAAAACATGATTATTTTAACTACATTCTGAATTTTTCTTCTCATTGCTTTATCAGTCTTGTACATCTTTACATTTTTAACTTTTCCATAACTGCTTAATTTTTATTTTGTGAAATTTTTGTATAAAATAAATTCTTTTATTAAGTTAAATTTTTAAAAAGAAGCGGAATTGAATTAAAAAAAAAGCACTGCTTCTATTTATGAATTTACTTAATCAGACCTGATTTTATCTCATAATTATGAGGTTATATTCTGTTCTCTCATCTGCAGCTAGATTTTGATGTCATCCATTCGTGACTTGGCAGTAAAGCTACAGTGTTTCAGCATGGTCATCATGCGTAGTCAGTGTTATGTGGTAATTTTGCATTCATTTGAAATGTTGGAGGAAAATTTTAGGGTTTTTGTTGGGAAGAAATCATGATTGTAATGTTAACTAAAATTTAAAATAAAATTCTATACTATAACATCTGTTTACTTATTTAAACAGTCTAAATATATTTTGTTCTAAATAATAATTTTTAAATGTTACTAACATTTTTGTAAGTATAAAATAAGAAATTAAATTTAAACATCCTACCTTTTTTTTTTTATTCAATTAAAGTATGAATCTTTTTATTGAACTTGTAGTTTTTTAATTGTCATCAGGGTTCTTAACCTGGTAAATTCTGTGGATCTCAGTTTTATCAAAATTTAGACTCCTTTGTCATGTTTAAAAAAAAAGTTAATTTTTTTTTGTTCTATGTGGATAAAGTTCTAGGAATTCTTTCTAGGAGTTAAAATTGTGAGAGTTCTTTTATATGTATGAAATAAATTAAAAATTCATGAGGAAATGGGATTCTTATCATTATGTGTTAGTATGCAATTAAAGGTATTGGTACTTATCCCATTTCTCTGTCGCAAATCTCCCTAGTAAACTTTATTGGTGACAACACACCGTATACATATAAAAAAAAAAGTAATCTGTTTGGTGTTGGTTATATCATTTTTGGAGACTTTTATCACCTGTGCTGGCAAAAATGGGAAAGTACTAAGGTATTTAACTGGATTTAAATTTTCACCTGTGTATTAAGGTTGGAAAATAATCAAAATACATTATTATGAATGGTTTGTGTAATAATTGTATTTTTTTAATTGTAGTTGGAATTTTTTAAAAAAAAGGTTAGATTGAGAGGGGGAAATGTAGTATACTCATGTTAAATATTGAGTTATATATATCCTTTAATTTTTATGCTAGAATTTCGCGATTTCTGTTTACAATGTACTTACTATCTTGCGAAGCTGTGGTAATTGAACTTAACTTCTTTTCCCTAAATTCTTTTCCATGCTGCTCTTTTTATTTCGAAGATGGAGAAAAATTCATTTTTGAGTCTGTGTCTTGTTTTGTCAAAACTGTTATTCCGTTTGACAATCATTTCGGCTTGTTTATAAACAAAGAGTAAAGATAGGACTTTTTTGTATTTAAATATGAAAAAAAACTTGGATCTGTTTTGGAAAAGACATGGAATCTTCTGTTTTTTCTAAGCTGCTAACAAATTACTAAATGTGAGAAATGAATGTTCTTAATTGTTATAGCTTTCTCCACTTACCTGTAATTTTACCCTACGTTTCCTTTAGTTAATTTGCCCGAGTCTACAGTTCACAGGTTAAGAATTACTGATTATTATAATTAAATGTCCCTGAATAAGTGTTCAAAAGTATTTCCTTGAAGCTTAAATGGTTAAAAGAAAAAGGCGTTGAATGATTAATATATATGAATTTAAATAGCTCTGTATTTATTTTAAGTTAATTTTTTTTATGATTTGTGTGTTATATTAAATATTTTCAATTTTATTTTGTCTTGAATATCCAGTTCATTTTTCTATAGTGTATTATATATAATTCTTAATACTTGAGAAAATTTTTTGATTAAACAACATGCAAATGTTAAGTAAATTTACAATGCACAATTTGTTTTGAAAAATATATCGTTTGTTAATTATACAAAAATGTATGCTTATTAAAATTATATTAAAAAGTACTTCTTATTAAATTAAATTCATTGCATCTTTTCATCTATTGGCTTTCATTATTATTATTTTTTTTTGTGCTGAAAATCTTAAATATGAATGATCAGGTTTTGTTAAATTACATATGCAGTTTTTGATATAACTAAGTGTCAAAATGTGTGGAAGTCTGGTGTATAATTTGCATTTAAGAAAATATGAAACAATTCAAATAATACGAATTTTCAATTAAAAAATTAATGAAGCTGTAAAAATGTTACACTGCTTTTTCATATTTGGAATCTATAAATTATATATTTTTAAAAATTGATTTTAAGTGAGTAAATCCTTCAAGTATATATTTAAATTTACTACCATTATTAATTTACTACAAAATTAAGTATTCAAATTTTTAAATCTGATATATTAAGTAGTTGCAAAATTGTAGGAATTTTTTTTTTTTTTTAAATTGAGAATTATGTTATAACATGCATTTTACTGTAGTTTTAAAGCAAAATTGAGGGAAAAGTTTTGTATAAAATATTACTATTCTTATTTTATATTTTTCAACATTAATTAAAGTTAAATTTGTATAAAAAAAATTAATCTTTCGAGTTTTTTTTGTATTACATTTGGAAGCTAGGATTTTACCTTTTATTTAATTTCGAATGGGCATTCTAATTTTATTCAAAGCATAATTTCTTGCAAATTTTTATTATTGATACATGAAAAGTTTGATTTTATTTTAATATATACTGGTGTTGTATATGTGCAGATAATATATGTAATATGTTGTGTGTGTATATGTATACACATAAACTAACTTCTTTATACATATTACTTTGTTGTTTGTTACATTAAAATTCATTTCTTCATCATTTTAAATTCGACTTAAAATTAAATATATAATGCAGTTATTACTGGATACCAGATCTTCGCCATATCTTCTCATTGTTAAAATCCAATTTTCAGTTAAAATCCTTTGCCAGTTAACATTTATCTGTTCAAGATTATTTTTTATGTTATTTTTGATAATTTTTAAAATTGAAGCCATCTACCATGGGTAAATTTAAGTTAAATTTTTATGCATGTAATAATTTAAATATGAATGAACACCAGCAGAAACTTGGAAAGAATTTTTTTTTTTTTTTTTTTTTTTTTAATTTTCATTCTCTTTAAGTTTAGGATTTGTACATCTAAATTTTATTTTTCATTGCTATTCTTTTCTCTTTAATATGGAATCTAATATTTGGTACCTTGGAAATGAATATTTAATAGTAACTGTATGAATTGGTCATTTATGTTAAATCATATTTTGATAAAGTTTTTAGAACAGTACTCATTCATGTAAAAGGAGTTATTTTTAGTATAAAGTTGTTTTAGTTATAAATGAAGGTTAATTAAGTTCAACTGTACAGATTAGATTCTCTTTTAGATTTGTGCATTGCAATTGAATTAGACATTTGCATTGATGTAAACTTGTTTCATAATTAAAAAAAATAACAATTATAAAATGTAAACCTGTTTCTCTAAATAGATGTGATCTTTAGATATGCATTTTTAAATTTTAAATTAAAACATTTTTTTTTCTCCATTTTTAGTGAAAGCAGTCTGTTTGTAGCAAAGAATCGTATCATTTTGAAGACCTGTGGGTCTACTACTCTACTTCTGGCCGTAAAGCCTTTGATTTATGTAGTTAGAGATAATACAGACTTTGATATGGTGATTGTAAGTATTGAAATTAGAGTACTAGTAAAATGCATAATTTTTTTTTATACTTTTAATATTGCAATATTTTTTTAAAATAGGGTATTACTTTTTATCTAAGTTCCTTTATAAAACTAGTTTTCTAAGTTCCTATAAAAAACTAGTTTTGAATGAGGAATTTGAATTTTTTTTAAATGTGTGGTGAACAAATGTAAATGGAAGTTACTATTAGGTTACTGATTTTAAAATTCTCATTTTTGTCTAGGATATATTTTATTCGAGAAAGAACTTTATGCGACCAGAATTGCAGGAGAAGCCACACACCAGTTTTGAAGATGAGGTTAGTATTTATGTTTATGGAGGTTATATATTCCATTATGCAGATTTGATTTTGTTAAGCAAAAAATGTTGATTATTTTATATTTTATTTGAAATGTGGTTAAAAACAAACAAACTATATTTGATAACTTATACTATTTATAAGTACAATTCACACTCTTCAAGTTCATTGAGGTATTAAATACAATTAGGTGCATAAACTATGTTCAACTATTGCAATTGACTGTATAATATCGGATAGTTGTAGATTAATTTTTTTTACGGGCTTCTAAGCTGTGATGTGAATTTCATGATTCAAACATAACACACGTGAAATTATTTTCAGTTTTTCCCCCCAGTTTTTTTTGTTATGTAATCTGTATTTGTTATAACAATTTGTTTGGAAAGTTATATTCTTGATTTTTGAATTTAAAGATTTAACCCACTTTTAAGCATTTGTATATTGATATGGGAACTCCTATCTTTGAAATTCTATCATATTGTAATTTTCCAAATGTTAAAAGTTAAAATATTTAGAATTGATATTAATAAGCATATTTTTGTATGTTTAAGTATTGTTACAAGAAAATTATTTGGTTCTTAAATTAATAATTCTGTATCTGAATCTTTGTTGTGTAAAAGTTTCCTAAGTACCTTTTAAGTTTATGTATATTTATATTCAGCATAATTTTAAATACTATTGTAACATTCATATTGTCTTCCAAGATTTACAAAAATAATAGCTACTATACTCATTACAATTTATTATTATAAAAAGATGTTTTAACATTTTGTATAATTGACATAATAATTCACTGTTTGTTAAGATTTCATTAATCAAATGTTATATATAATGGATTTGGAAGTAGCAATTTTAAATCTTTATTTTATTAAGATATTTTATGCATAGTAGTATTTTTCCCCCTGAGTTATATTGTATATCTTTTAATACTTAATTATAAATCAAATTGTAGCATAAAATTATATGTTAGTAATTGCAGTGTAAGCCTCAAAATGTAACTTAATAATATAGCACTCAACACTAAGTTATATATTATGTTTGTTATATAATGTATAGAATGAACGTAATTGGATGCATTTGTCTGAAAACGTAAAATTACTTTTTATAAGCAATATTGAACCAAACAATTATATATTGTTAAATTTTGTGATAAACTATTTTTTGTGAGAAATAGGATCAGGTTTTGAAGGTTTTTATTAGTGACTAATAGAATTGCTTGTTTTCATGCCTTATCTTTTATTATATATATTTGTGAATATTTTTCAATGTATTTATTTCTTTTTAGACTGAGGCATTGGACGAATTATTTGATGGTAAGTAACTATATTAGATGATTTCATTTGAGTGATGTTTATTAATTTAAGATTATTTTAAATATATAAATTGCTTTACACTCTGAAGAGACAAGTCAAACAACAAAAATTTAGTTAATTCTATTTAAAGCCAGCATTATAATTTATCAAATAAGTACTATTTTTTTAAATTTAAACTTTTGAATGATATTTAAGGTGAATAATTAATTTTTACAATGAAAAGGAGGACTATTAAGATTTAGAGAAAAGTAAAATGTAAATAATTGAAGCATTTTATTAATTCAAACAAAAATGTACTAATTAGGCTTACATCCACTTGAATTATTTAAATGAGTAATTTTCCATTAAATGAAGATTTTTTTTTTTTGCCAATATGCAATTTTGTCACAGCTTGTTAATATCAGAATTCTTATTAAAAACTGGAATTCAAGTGGCATTCTTCATGTTAGATGTCCATTTCATAATTTATGCCTTCTGCTTATTGTTAAGAATGTTCTTTAGTTAAATGTCCTAAAATTGTTCTTTTATGCATATTTTTTTACGATGCTATAAATACAACTTGTTTTCCCCCAAAATTGCTCATTCTCCTTTTTTTTTTTAAATGAAGAATTGGAACAAGACGTTGAAAGTAGTAATAAAATAGTTAAGTGGCAATTTTTTTTACAATGAAAAGGATGAAAAAATTTAAGAAAAAATTAAAACATAAATAAAAGAAACATTTTTTTTAATTCAAACAAAAATACAATTAAATATGCTTACATCCATTTTAATAATTTTTTTAAACGAGTAATTTTCTGTTAAATGAATATTTTTTGGTTAATATATAATTTTCTAACAGTATATTGGAAATATTGGAGCAAGAAATATCCTTCATATTGAATTTTACAATAAATGCTGCAGCTAGAGTATCTACATTCTTACTTGTCCAAAAATCATTTCTAATTGGAAAAAAACTTTTTCAAATGCTACATTAGTTACATGATAGCACAATGTAAATTCAACAAGAAAAATTTAATTTTCATATAGAAAGTGTATTTTTATGAAATGATTAAATATTTCCACCATCTTATATCCATTTCAACATGTTGATTTTCCTGTTGTTTGAATTTAATAGTCTTTCAATTTCTTTAAACTGACAATTGTCATTGATTTTAATATTGGGCACTTTTTGCCTTGAAAACTCAACACAAATGTCAATATCGGCTTAATTTACTTGAGATGAAGTTATGTACTGTTATTTCCTGCGATATGTGTTTGAGACTATTCTTCGATGTATTGGAAACATGTTTAATAATAATTCTGCACTTCTTTGGTTTACTTTTTTTGCTATGTCTGGATGATTCCTCCAAGTATAACAATTTTGTTTTTATTATTAAAGGAATAAATTTTTTCTTAAAATCATGAATTATATTGAAGGACAAAATCTTTCAAAATAAGTCTAATAACTTCTGTAGCTGAAATATGTTCACCTTCAATCCTTTGAATCGTTTTGTGGAAAATAGATGCCTAATTATGTACAAAATACGTTAAATTTCCAAAAATTCATAATTGAAAAAAAGATTCTAGGATTTTTGAACAGTTGTCTAAACTTAAAAAAAAAAATGAACAGAGAGGCTCAAATAATTGTAAAATGCGTTTTATAGCAGGTGTTGGAGCGAGCCATCTAACTTTTGAATACCCTAAAAGGTTATTGTATTCAAAATTTGCGCCTGCACGAAATTGTTTTGAAGGAGCCACATGAACAATGTAACTACTAAAATACAAATAAATTGTTATTACTTCTTCATCAATTGGCGTGCCACATGATGCTGTGTTGATTACATTTGACAAAATATGTGCATTACAACCTATTCCTAATATTTTCTTTTGAAGTAACTTTAATTTTTTACATGGGCATTATTCACTCCTTTGCATCTTCATCCACCATAAATTGTGTTTGTATTATCAGCTGTCAGTACAATAACTTTAAATTTCAAATTGATTTCATTTATTATTCTGTGTAAATGGTTTGACGAACTGTCAACAGTTTAACCCTCAATGTATTCTAAATAAAATTCTTTTACTTGAATGCCTGTGGTAACATTATAATGCCTAACTAGTATTGGATACAATTTGGTTTCATTGTGATTTGATGTATCAGATAAAACAGTTGCAGAAGACTAGAAAAATTTAGCATTTGTAAGTATTTTATCACTATTTTTAAATACTGATTTAATAATAACCACTCATTTTGTACTGACTAATGAAAATTTAGCAATGTAAAACTTTTCCAATAACTTAGTTGTACGATCCATAATTTGAAAGCTTTGACTGTGAAATATGGTTTTAAAGTGCAAATGTTCCCTCCATTACTGATAACTGTTTTTCATCTTCAGAATAATTAGAAGCTGTAAAAGATTTGTTACTCTACTATTAAAAGCTGATGCCTCTAATGATTGCCTTTGTTAGTTTTTCAAGTGCTTCATTACAGCTGCTCTGCCTCCAATAATACAAAGTTCTCTTCAGCAAGTATTGCAGAAAACAATGGTGTCTGTCTTTGATGAAGAATGAAAATTCGTTTTTCAATTGAATGTTGAAATGGCATTTCTCTTGATTTTTCATTCTGTAAATGAAATTAAAAATAAAATTGAAGTTACACAAACAAGCAAGCACATTATGAATAAATGGAATTAATAATTAAAACTAAAACTTTATTATAACACAAGCAATAAAACTTCACTAAATCTATATTTAAAATTTTTTACACTTAAAGTTGATACCAGGGTTTTATAAAATTGAATTAATGAATTAATAAAACATGAATTGTACTTACCTGAGTATTATAATAGTCACTGAGAAAATATCGTATATCCTTAAGAAGTAATTATGAAGTATAATACAGAGGCAATGGTGGGAGGCAAGTGCGAGACGTGAAGCTCTCGTATGCCCTGCGCATGCATTTCATTATTGCACTTTTCCAAACTGTACCTTCATGATGCAGACAATTCGGTGTGGCATCTCTGAAAACGGATAAGTGATTGGTCACTTAATATATTATTTAAATAGAATGTATAATTTTTATTGTTTTCCTCCTATTATTTGTGTGGTTATTTTGTACTGATAAGTAGGTAGATAAAATTTTTAAGTCTAAATTTTAATTTTTCAGGTTCTGCTTATTGTCTGGGTAGAATTAATAGAGATTGCTGGTAAGTTTAATTTTTCTTATGTTTTTATCTAACTATTTTGTTTCCTTTCAAAAAGAAATGACTGTTGTAGCACAGCAGCAAAGTCAATTATTTGTTTGATATCTTAATATATTAAAGATTTTTTGTTTATTAATATATATATTTTAAATTTATGAACCAATTCTAAAATTCTCATATTTTTATTGGGTTTTAATCAGAAAGTGAAAAACATTTATATGATGTGCATAATTATACTTAAAAATTTGGCTGATGCATTTATATTTCTCCCAACAAATGTTTTTGATAAACATTTATCTTGGGGGGGGGGGCTAATATTCCAAGACTAGATACACATAAATGTTTTGCTAATTGAAGGTTTATGATATTGATGTAATATTTGGCTTCGCTGCCTTTTTAAATTTGATCGAATTTAAGAATGAATTTTGAAGAACTTTATGAAAATGTTCACTTTATTTATATATTTTTCATTAAAATGCATTAGGAAAGCAGATTAGAGAAGAATATGAATTAAAATTTTTATTGTATTTCATGTGTAATTGTTAATTTGTTACTTTTACAAATATAGAAAACTACCAAACAGATTTATGCACATGGTATTTAATGTTTGCAGATACTGCAAACTATAATGAAAACATTCATATATTTTTTATGTTTTATCTAGAATGTAATATCTTTTGTATTGGGCATATTAAAACATTAGAAGTGGATTTTTCTTTTAAAATGTTTAGTATTTTTTCAAAAATATATAATATAATAGTATTTTTTCAAAAATATATAATATAATAGTATTTTTTCTTTTAAAATATTAAATGGTTTTTGCCTAAATATCTCAATTCACTTTGTTGTATAAGAATGATACAAAATTCTTTTTACCAGCATTTGCTTTAATTAATTTGTTTTAAATACACTAATACCTAAAAATACTAGTGTTGAGAATTTACCCAAGAGACTTTCTAATTTCATCATGTGATAGGGAAAGTAAAGTAGTGTTTTGTTTAGCATTGGATACTATAATGTGATTTTTTTAAAAAAGAAATTCCAATGATTCCATTTTCCTCAAATGTCCAAAATAATTTTGTATAGTATTGAATTATTTAAAATACCTTGTGGGGTTTTGGTTTGATGAATCTATAAAGCAGGTTTAAAGAACAGTTTTTTTTAAAAAATGTTTTAGGAAATGCAATCTTAGTTAATCCAGAAGAACAGTAATTCCCAGCTGTAGTTTGATGGAATTCATGACTTAAACATGATTAAAGTATAATTTGTGGGAATATATATTTTACTCAAACTTGGATATTATCTTGATTTGCATGATTATGATGCATAGTCATGATATCTAACATTTACCAACATATTAATAAAGCCCATAAAATATGTAAGATATAAATTCTTCACATACACACACAAATATAATGAAGTGGTTATATCTTATGTTCCAAATTGGCCACAATAGCTTAGTGGTTTAGGCAGTAGTCCCCAAAGTGGGTGCCACGAAAAAAATTTAAGGGTGCCGTGAGACAAATTTTATTAGACTAAAAAAAAAGAGGTTTTCCATTTATTTTAGTTTGTTTTGTATTTTTATTAATTATTTCTATGATTAATTGATTTTTTTGAGTCTTGTTTAATTCATTAAAATCTGATATATCAAAATAATACTTGTTTCATTTAATATCGAATATTAATTTTGAAAAGTCTTTAATTTAAAAATAATCAGGGTTCTGTAATCATTGGCAACAAATTTTGGGGTTCCATGACCAAAATAGTTTGGGGACCACTGGGTAAAGGCATTGGACTTGCGGCCGGCTATTTTCGTTGAGTCATTGGTTCCAGCCATGATGCCACTAAAGACACGACGTGTACCAGTGTTGCCCTTATCTCTTGACCAAGGTTGAAAATTATGAGGTCTTTTGCCAATAATCCAATAAGATAACTCCATGACTATCCCCAAAAAGTCTCCTTCACTTTTCCTGCTGAAGAAAGTTTTTACTTGAAAGTTTTTTTGGAGCTGATTTCCTTTTTGCAGTTTACTGTTCTGACTATAATTGTGTTTCAGGCCTCTAATGGTGTTTCAAAGTTTCACGTACAGTTAGTAATCTATTTGAAAACCCTTGATTTATTGTGCCTAAACTGCAGCAAAAGTTTTGGAATGTTCATTCGAAAATCTTTTTTAATTAATGTGAGCAAATGTGGCACCCAATGCTCCGACAGTTTTCTCATGTGTAAATTTTGATTCATGATGTGATAAACTCGTTCTTTGGATATATTCATAGCCTCTGCTATCTCTCTCACTTTAATTCGATGGTCATTTAGCATCATTTCGTGAACTTATATGATGCTATCGGTGGTATAGCCATTTTTATATTCAGCTGCCCAACATTTCATGGTGGTAAGTAATGGTGCTGAGTCTTTGTACACATTGTCTAAATCATCTCTGATTTGCATAGGCATTATTGGTTTTCTAAAACAAACATTTAATGACAGCTCGACACTTGGACCCCCCCCCCCCCATTTTCACAAAAATACTCGCATTGTCTTGCTCAAACTATTTTCAAACATCTGTACATCCCAAATGGTTGAAGTTTTAGTAAGTACCTGTCAAAAGATGCTGCCATTTTCGCCTTAAGGTTCTGAAACTTTTCAGACCACCCTGATGCGAAAATATATACATATACAGTGTTTAAAATTATGTTAACAGCCTTATTAAAATGGATGTTGAATTTTTTAAATTTTCTTATTTATTTAATTTAGCTATTTAATATTTGTGTGTAATTGATTGTTTAATAATTTGTTTTGTTAAAGGTATCTCTATACTTTGAATCCATTGGAAGACTTCATTGGGGTTCAAGTTCCTGATCAGACATTAGAAATATCCTTTGTAATTTTAGAATTTTCATCATTGCAAATGTTGAATGTTGTTATTTTTTAAAAATATACAAATAGATTATTTTTTAAACTATGCACTAAACAGTATGTGTCTGCAAAAATTACCTTCAATTTATGTGTGTGAGGTAAATTTTAATTGTTAAAATTATTAATAAAATAAATGTTAATTATTGTATTAAATCAATTCAAATCATGTTATTTAAAAGAAAATGCATGGTTCCTGTACTTGTAATATAAGACATCTACAGAAGACAAGAAATGTCTTTAAATCTAGTGTTAGATCTGAATTTTCAATTTTCATTCAAAATAATTTTGCAATGCTTTTCCCCAGTTCGAAATTGAATTCATTCTTTCTGAGATTAAGGTAAAAATAGTCATAATTTCATTCTATTAACTTCTGTTCTAGAATTGATACATTTCTTGATAATAAGCATTTTGCATTATTAAAGTAAGCGCTTATAAAAATTTTTTGTTCTTGATGAATTAAATATTCTCGTGGGGAAGGAAGAAATGTTTTATGTTCACATATTTTAATTGTCTGTGAAATCAAATGACAATTAACAAATTCTTTGCATATATAAAGAAAATACATTTTTACTTGTATTTCATTTTTGTAAATTTTATGTAAATTAGTATTAGACTTTAAAATATATATATATATATATTCCTTTTAATGAATATTTAATAACTATTATCAGTTGGCGAAGGCTTTGTATATCCTTAATTCTGATTATGTTATAATGCAAGAGCTGGATCCAAAAATAATGAAGATTTTTACCAAAGAAGTTTGTTCAACTGCTAAAGAAGCTACTCAGAAATCTGGAATTGATAAATTGCTGCCTGGAGTTGTTATTGATGATTATTTGTTTGAGCCTTGTGGATATTCAATGAATGGCTTATTCAAAGGGGTAATATATGTGTTTAGATAAGATAGTAATAATCATCCAAAAATTCTGTTTTTTTTTTTTAAACTCTAGAACTTAATTTATTAACTTAACATGTTGCAAAAGTAAAAAAAATAGCTGTAGTATTTTTCATTATCTGTTTTTATCTATATTATAAGAATTTTCAACCTTAATAAGAAATTTAGTTTTTTTTTCCTCCTTATATGCTGTGTTTGTAACTAATATATTTTCAACAGGGATATTATGTTACTATACATATAACACCTGAGCCACAGTACTCCTATGTCAGTTTTGAGACAAATTATCCTCAGGTTTGTATGTTTTTTAAAATTGATTTTTTTTATTTTTGATGTTTTATGCATAATTATTTTGATTTTGAATGCTTATCAAATATTTATTTTAAAATTGCTATTCAAAGTTAATCCTTTTTAAAATTAGATTAAGTAAATAAATTTTTTATAAAGTTGATTTAAAATTGTAAATGGTATACATATTCAAATATTTAATGTAAAAATTTTTGGGATTTTAAACTCGATAATTTGAAATGTAAAAAATTCATTGACATTTCTCTTATGCATTTGAACTAGTTGTTGTAAATTCATCATGAAATAAAAAAAAATATATATTGAATTTGATTTGAAGTAGACCACTATTATTTGCATTTTTTTTCTTATTTTCTTTGGTAGTATTACAAAAAATCTGAAGATTTGTACATTAACGATACACTTAATATGTTTGTACAATAATAATAGCATCATTATATTTGCTAATCTATCGTTTTCAGTGCTCATAATGTACATTAAAGATCTTTCAATTTTAGTACTTATGCTTTATGTATTAAATTTTTTGAAGTTTTTTAATTTTGTAAATTTTCAATTTTTTTTTGAATGAAATTTGATATTCTTTAGTTGCATTGGTGTATATTTTCAAATTATGAGCTCTTTTCACCAAGATGATTCCTATTTAAATAATCAATTGAACTATAAATATCTCATCTCCTAATTCTGATTCTCTTCCCCCCCCCAGAAGTCAAAAATTGCACATTTTATCTATATGAATTGTTGATAAATTCATGTAATGGATAAAAAATTTGATCCTTGCATTTAATTTTATTTGCTAATACAGTTATAATTCTGAAATATCCTTTTTTAAATATTAAGATTGTTATGATTGGAATTCTTAAACCCTTATTGACTGATAATTCATATTCTTTATATTGATTTCACATAATTGCAATAATAGCCAGACAATTTTGTTTCTTTTGCTCTGTATTTCATAAGTAATCTTTTCAATATTGAAAGGTTTTCTCCTTGTATACCTTATGCACATCAACTTTCTATTAGCATCTGTAAAAACTAAAATGAATAATTTAAGACTTAATTAGTATTAAGATAAAGGATACTTTTAAAGTAAGTGGCATAATATTTATATTTCCTATTTTAAAATCATTTTTATTAAATGAATTAAGAAATATGCCATTAAACAAATTTGTCTTTGTTGGAGATTATGATGCTATGAATTTTTTTAATTGAATATTTTGTAGCACAATCATATGTCAAAGATTAATGTGTAGATTCAGTGAGAGAAAGATGGAAAATTTATTGAAATTGTTATTTGCTGAGATTCTGTGATAAATTCATTTAAAATGGGGAAGGAGACATTTTTAAATATCTAAAAAGTTGCAATATTTTGAAGTCGCAGGAGATTCGCTAGTGAAAATGACCAGAGGGCAGAGTCCATTAATCTTAGAAAAAATTCTCGGTGAGGACATTTTGATGTAATTACAATCAAGAAATACACCAATAAGAGAAGACTAATATATTTAATGATTTGTGTCTAATATAACATTTTTTATCAGAATTGTATGCTGCATGAATAAGATAAATTTTGTTTTATTTTAAGTTGAGTAGAGAATTCAATAACTTGATGAATTTCAGTGTTAATGTTGTAGTTTAGAATCCAGTTTGAACATTTAAAATTAGATTATTTTGAATCTAGGTTGCAAATAACGTTTGTGTAGTAAAATATTTGTTTTGAGTTGTTTCCCTTAATTTAGCATTTTCTTAATAAAATGGAATTTACTGTGATTTGGAAGAATGAATAATGAATGAAATAATTAAATGAATTTTTTAAAACCAAACTTTAGTTTCTTAATTTAATCTTTGTAAAATGTGCATTTCATATTAACTTTTAATATTTATGTATATTTCATTTAGGAATCCTACTCTGATTTGATTTTTCGCTTGTTGAAACTTTTTTGTCCTGGAAAATTCATCATGACTTTGTTTGCAAACAAGGTACATTGCAATTTTTTTTTTTTGAATTTATAAAATCTTAGATATATATTTTTAAAAAATTCATTCTCAATGATAATGTAAGAAATTGGATTTTGCTGGATTAAAATTTTTTTGGATAACTTCTAAATGTTTAACTTGTTTGTTACTTTGCTAGTCTGTGAAATGTTTGCCAGTATTAAATTTATGTATTTTAAACATATATATGGAAATTATAAATTGCTTATCCTGTGCAGTTGTTCTATTATTGAGGTAATTACTAATTAGATTTTCTAGTTGCTACATTTTTACTGAATGATTGTGGATAAATGATGTAGTTGATATTTCAAGATACTTTTTGATATAGCATTTTAAAATTTTGTTGCGAATAACTCAAAAAGTATTTTGTAATTTTTTTATTGTTATGATTTAAATTTTATTATGATCTCCGAATCAGTATTTTGATTTTGGATGAACATTTAATTATTCTTAACCCTTTTTGTCCCAATTTATTCTCTTATGCAAATTTGAGAAAAATCATTTTCTGAGGGATACATCATTATTTACGTAATAGCTTAATTTTCAGTTGAATATATTGTCGTAATAAAGTTTAAAGAGCAAGTCTGACAAAGTGTTTCATTGTATTTCTTGCTGTATGTTTAGAGTTTTGTGTTGTAGATCTCTTTGTCAATGGAACTATTCGTTCCTTTCAGTAGAAAATGACTAACACTATCTTTACAGTTGTCTTTTATAATACAAGAAGGAACATGAGAGATCTCTGGGTGTTCTGTTCAGTCTGTAGATAAACAGTTATCCTTTAGTACTCCTTCAAGTTTAGGACATCGCTTTTGTGGATTAGCCATGCATTTACCATTACCAAATCCAGTGCTTGAATGAAAAGTAGACGGTACCACTGTGTTTTTTGAATTTTAATGGCATGTAGTTCAGGGAACCAGACATAGTGATCCACTCTATCAATATGTTTTTTGTGAGAATTTATCAAATTAGGCATCTTCTTGTTAACTTTATCCTTGTATCCATGTACTTGCCTCTTCATATTCAAAGAATGGTACAAAATTGCTTAAATTTGTAAGAACTGTAAGAGTGCTATTGTAATTCAATCTCACCTGGAATATCTAGGAATTCTTGTCAAAAGCAATATCAGTTAATGCCTTTCTTTCGCTTAGACTTGGATTCTTCTGAAAATTATGGTTTATCTGATTTTTTTATATGGTTTGTTTTGCTCGATAACCCTGTTCACCAAAGACTTTCCTAGAGGTCAATGCTGTTAATACAGTTTCAAAATGTTTCATCACAACATAAGTATCAAGAGTAGTATCCTTTCATGCTTCAAATTCCTTACCTCAGTAGTGCGGAAAATTGTAAATAAGTCCTTCACTTTTTCCCAAGAGAGTCCGTAGCTTATATTCAAAATATTGGCTTTTCTTGGATAAACTGTTTCGTACTATTTCTGCTGTAGTATTATAGGATAATCATTTCATCAATACTTAGGTTTTTCAAGAAGTATCTTGAACTTAGTAAAATTATTATGCATGGCAGTCGGAGGTTTTGTCTTAGAAGATTGATCATTGGGATGCTGGCTTACTGTTCTATCATCCACAAAGTGTAAATAAGATTTCAATTTTTGGAAATTGTTTTGTGACATGGTATTCTCTACTATGGTTATGCTAAGGTCTTCAGCATTTGACCCAGGTGTTGGCAATCTTGTAGCTGTGGTTTGCCAAGCCAATGTACCAATAAGATTTGGAGTGCTGCACAGTGGGAAATATTGAAACATTTGAATTTCTATGGCAAGACATGCAGAGTTAGGAGTAGAAGTTAAGAATACAGATTTAGTCTTATTGTTTGTAAATATGAATCATTTAAAGGTATTAACTTAAAAATAAACATGAGATAATATTATTATTCCTTTAACATAAATAAAAAAAATTACATAAATACATAAAATATGTATAATTTATCTTTTTAAATATATGTAATAAATAAAAGATAAATAATATTTTTAAAATATTAATATTCTTTACATATTCAGTTAAATAAAAAAAATGTAAAGTTTTATTGTGAACCATGTGTATCCCTCTATTTATTGTAATATCAGTAATATAATTTTTGTTTTTGAATTTGACTTGTGATTCTGAATGCTCAATTATCAAACTTCTTTGTGGACCCAAAATATTTTGCATTTGAGAAGATTTAACTTAGAACAAAAAGTAGAAGGCAAAGCTCATGCAATTCTCTTCAAATAATTTAATCCTGCCGACAGTGATATCCAGCAATTTTAAATAACTGTCGATTTATCATTAGAGTGGCCTTCCAGATTTTTTTTGTACTTCCCTCGGTTTTGATTTCTATAATTCTAAAGTTAGTACAATTTCAGAATTATATCAACTTCCATCCTCTCAAAAATAGACAAATTAAAAGGATTATTAATGGGTAAAACTGTTTTGATAAGGAAGGAAAATCTCGGCATGCAAGCATCAAAGTCTTGCGATTTTTTGGAAAATTCCTTCTTGTATACTTCAGCATAGGTTTGAAGCTCATCTTTGTCAATGGTCTGCGTATTTGCAAGCACTTGAACGTTTAGGAAGTATTTTTAGGTACTAGTTTTAATATCATGGGAAAATACATTTAATTTTGTAGTAAAGCCTTTCCAATATTCAAAGTTCAAACACCGTTTGACCCTTTCCTTGCAATCTTAAATTTAGTTCATTGAGATGTTTAGTTATCAATCAATCAGCTATCAATTTACATAACCATTTTTTATCTTTCAATTTGGGGAAATGTTTTTGCTCATTAAGAAACTTGAATGTGTTTCATGCATGACACAAATTGATTCAAAACATTACCCCTCCTAAGCCAATAGGCATGGCTATTTAAGGAGAGATCTGCATATTAATTTCCTATTTTTTCTAAAAGATTAAAATTTCATGTGTGACAGTGACAAAGGAGACTCTGTGAAATTAACTATCTTAAAAACAGTGTACACAAATTTTTTTGGAAATAACATAAACTTGACTTATCCTCTTTCCTTGTCAACCATTGCAGAAACCCCCATCAGTAGTTACAATTTTTTTTTTATTTATATTAGTGTTTTTATTTGTAAAATTTGTGAATGAAGAAATATAATATCTTGTCCCTTAGTTGTCCCAGGCAAAGAATTGAACTGCATAATTCTTCACACACAATTTAACTCTATCACAATATCGTGCAATTACTACAAGGTGCACAACATTATTTACATCAGTACTTTCTTCAAGAGCAGTTCTAATCGCAATAATTTCATGTAAGCCTGAGTTCTGTTTAGTTGCATTTTCTGCGATTTGAATTATTAGTCTTTCTGGTATTTTTTGAATTTGGGATAATATTGTTTGAAAATTTGTTAAATCGCCGAACAATATTTAATATTTTTTTTCCAAAATGTTGTCCTTTATATATCCGCCATCTGTGAAAGGTTTGTCTTTGGCAGAGCTAGATAATGAGCCATTATGGAACTACATATGGTCACTTTAAGTTTGATTCCAATTGTTTGACAAAATAAATGTAACTTGTTTCTTAAATCCTGTAGCAACTCTTTATTATAACTTAACATTTCTCTTCGGAATTCTTGAATGTGAACTGATGTTTTGTTTAAAAACATCTTAGTATACATGACATGTGACATATTATGCTTTTGTGACATAACACACATACTGCACGATCCTTTTGTTGTTCAAATCGGTATTCATTTGTCCTAGAGCCTGGAAAACCACGCACTTCAAGCTTTTTTTTGGTTTTAGTGACCATTTGATAAAATAGGTAGGTATGAATTGTCCTAATAATTAAAGTACAAGTTTCACAATAGAACTAAGAATGTGTAAAGTTTAAAGTAATTTATAGCACATGACTTGCAGCATAAAAACTAAATTCTACTTTTGTCTGATTCATACTCTATACTGAATTCATACTCTATACTGAATTCATACTCTATACTGAATTCATACT
>BMAW01030690.1:2182401-2219427 GCA_019974015.1 Nephila pilipes | reverse complement strand
GAATTCATACTCTATACTGAATTCATACTCTATACTGAATTCATACTTTCAACTAATTTAACAGAAGGAAAGAAAGTGTGTGAGATGCAGAGAGTGAGGGTGTAGAGGGGATTGACTGAGCGATTTATTTTTATCTGGTAAGAATTGTACTGTATGCCATATCTGGCCATAAATACACACTGGTATTTGTATGATATCTGTTCGGAAGCAAAGATCTTGGCTAAGCACATATTTTCTTAGTTGTGTTCTTTTATTATGTCTGTTGCTTATCAGTTTCTTTAACTATGACCATTTATTTCATAGGAATAAAACTACTTAATCTGCTGCAGTTTTTTTTCCATGTAGTTTCCATTTCCAAGTCAGTTGCAGTTGAATCGGCCAATGATTTCTGTTTTGTATATTTTATTTCGTATTTATCAAAGATGACTGATGTTCTTAAGCTTTTTGTCGTTGGAACACCAGAGCTTGTGGATGCTTTGAGCTTGAAACTGTCTCCAATTCTAATCTCCAGTGTCTTGGGAACATTGTTTTCAATAATTTTGCCAGTATTTACTTCATTGTCATCCCTTTTGCCATTTTGTTCAATGGCAGCTGGTGGTAACACAGCAATTTCTATACCACTCTTCTGAATATAAACTCTTTCAATGTTTCAATGTTTCCTTTAACTTTAGAAACTGTTGCATAGACATAACTATACAGGGTTAAAATGTTAAGTAGAGGAAATTTTTCTTTTTTGTTAGTTGTAAGGGGGAAGGGGAGAAACAAAATACATCTAATTGCATATTAATCATCTCAGAGTCATATTTAGAGGGTAGGTAAAAAATGGGGGGGGGTATAACTTGCCTAATAATACTTAAGCTTTAATTAACCACCATGATGAATAATAAAACTCATAACAAAAGGCAAAGCCAATTGTCTAAAATGAGACTTAAAATATATAATGTAAATCTTAAATGAGAGAAGCTGCAAAAATGTTGCATCATTGATATTCCATTTATTATTCTAGAAAGATTTTGTATGCTTTTTGCTTTTGGATCTCTTCTAGAGAATTTCTGGTTTCTTTTGCTTCCCTTCTCTCTTTTGTGTTTATCATGAATTGTGGAATGATTTTAATTCTTCAAAGGTTAAGAAAATATGTATCTTTAGAGAAAATTTTTATTAATAATTGAGACCTTTTCCCCCTTTTAACTTGATACAGAAGTACTGAAATACAAATAATTTTTTGCTCTTTTCTTTTTCACCCACTATTTTTAGAGTCATTTTTCTCCCGACTCGATATAAAAAGAGATTTTTCAGTTGAAATATGAGATGTGGAATGGTTTGTATTAGCTGTAGTAGTTTTCTGTATTGTTTTTATTCCTAATAATTTTTTTTAAAAGAAATATGAAACTTCAAAAGTTTTTTCAACAAAGGGTTTGTAAGGCTGTCGTATTTTGCAAAAAGTATTTTGGGGTATAACATTTTGCGTGGATCTATCTGTAAGATGATATATTTTGACTGATAAAATTAATACAATTTCAAACTGTTATATTGCTATTTTATTAGAATTGGATGAAAACCATGAATTAGTAGTTAAGAGTTCATTTTGATAAGTTCTTGTACAAACCATTGTATATATTTTACAAAATTGATTTCCTCTTTTTTTTTTTTTCTTTTTAGCTGTCTGTTGCTGCTATATCTAACTGTTTGTACCACAAGGTTGATTTCCGTGGATTCAATCGTAAGGAGCTGCAGTTTTCCCATTTCAAGAACTACGATCTTACGTATGCACTCTTTGCGAAAGCGCCTAGTTGAGACCTAATTTCACCCCTGTTCAGACATACCTCATTTTTTACCTTCTTCTATTTGTCTTGGAATCTTTGTTCAAAGCCATTATCCCGTAGGCTCAAATTTGGTCTTCACTTTCCCACATTTGTATGGAGCAGGATTTCATGATTATGCTGGTAAGATTCTTATTTGAGTAGTATTCTCTTAAATGCTCGAGAATGAAAGGAGCTCAAATGAATGAGCTGTCTTTGCATCTCGCAATGGTCGGAAGTTCGGGTTGATGCAGTTCTGCAGATAAGATTTTTGAAGATGCCTTGTTAATCGAAGCTGGTTGTTCAGCTGTTTGAGCTTTATCTTGCCTTTTTCAAAGTGCACTGGTTGTTGAGTTATCTTGTTTTGGTGGTAAGGAGAAAAATAAATATTGACTATAAAAATAAAATAAAAGCAGGTTTAATGCAAAGAAAATTGAAGTTTGATAAAATTATAATATTGTTTTTAAATTTTTAAAAATCATGAAATGCTGCTTTCATGCACTTTTAAGAAATTATATATTTAAATGTTATACTAATCATCCTTTCATCTTTTTAACTCTTTGATTCTACTTAAAATTCGTTCTGAAAGTTAATGGTGCTGTGTTTCATTGTTGAATAAATCTTTAAATGATTTAATTTTGTCTGTGTAAATGGGACCAAAGTGTGTTTGATTCCTAAAGCAAAATTAATGTTTCAATCATGAGTATGTGGCAGATTTTTTTTTTTCAATTATATATTACATTTTCTAGCAGCTATTTTACAATATGGAAATCACTAGGTGTGTAGTGTTTTGTGGTTAAATTTTGTAAATTAAGTTGTCTATTTTTGTAGCTGTGCATTTTTGGGATAAAAAAGTTAAATTGGTTAAAATTTTGAATGAAAAAAATGTTAGAATGTGACTAGTCATTTTGTGAGTTGCATGTTGTAATTATATTGTTGATGAAATGGTTCAATTAACCATTCAATTTCTTTGGAAACAAATCCCCCTAAAAAAAGACTTATCAACTATAACATGTGTAGAGAAATGAGTTTTTTTTGTGTGTTTTGTATATTATTTAATTGATCAAAACTGTTCCTGTGCCACTGTAGCAGTATTATGCTTTATAGTTTTAAAAATACAAAAGTTTTAAATTATGAAGCTTTATTTTAGAATCATGTTGAATGTGAATACACTATTTGTTTCATAGTGATGTCTACTTATATTTTCGAAGATGTAGCTTCTTTAATTAAAAAAATTGATAATGTAGTATGTACTTACACATTCTAGTCAATCTAAGGAAAAATTTTGTACATTAATACATATCAAGTGGAAATTCAATGTTATTAAAAAAATCAAATGATGTGATTTCTAGAAATTCCTATTTTACTGTTAATTAAAGCTTTTATTTAGTTATGTTGTTACAGCATTATTTTATCAGGGTATTTATATTTGTATATTTGCACTTTATTGTTGCTTATAGTGAATTCATTAACTGTCATTAAGATTTCTGTTAATTTTTTTGGTTCTCTTTTTAATGTTGAACTGTGAAAGCTGTAGAAAAGTCTTTGGTGGCAGGTTACAATTTGCTTTAAGACATTGATCTGTGGTTTAAAGTACAAGATATATTAAATGTTACTCGAAGTAGGATTTTAGAGAAGCAGTTGCTTCAAAATTAGTGTAAATATTTTTAGACTAACTATTAATGTCCCTGATATAAATTATGCTAAGAGTAAGTAGAGCACTATGTTTGCAAGTAGCACTACTTACAAACTTTGTAGTTGTGGTTTTTGATGTAATGTTATTAGTAGGAGGTATGTCTGGATAGGTGGATTTTATGTACTCTTTCTTGATGTAATTTTCACTGATCAAATTTTAATGGAAATATATCCAAATTGCTTGAATGTTTTGGTTGTTACAATTAAAATGAGAACAAAAATTGTGTCCTTGTCTTTTATTTTTGTCTTTAATAATGTATCCAGTCACACATACTTAAAAAGAATTATGCATTAATTTTTTAAAAATACAAATACTTGTATTGAAATTGAATACTCTGCTTTGAAATGTTTTCATTAGTTCTTACTGATTTGTTTTCAACCAATAATAAACCTTTAAAACGAATAAATGATAAACCTCTAAAAAAATGAATAGGGCTCTTCAAAGGTCATAGCATCCTAGATTGAGTGCTCTATATTTAAAACATTACATATCACACAATTAATAAGATTTATGTAATTGGTTAGTTACACCATCTTTAATAGTTCTTTGACTGTAGTATCCACATAAAATGTATAGTTAAATTGTTAAGCCTATAATACACATTCATGAAAGAAAGTTAGTATATTTCATTAATATCTGTGTATTTAATCTGGATTCTAATAAGGATTTTCGAAGAGAAAATGGACTCTATGTCTGTATAGGAAGAACACACACATATGATTTCTTGATTTACTTTATTTCAGTTTAATCCAGAATGTTCTCCATTAGTACAAAAGCTTTCCTAACACATTATATGAATGTATGTTTCTTTGTGGACTTGGGTATGTTGCAGGTACAAATCCCAAGTAGTATTTATTTTTAGTAGACCTTTGCTCAAGTGGCAGGGGGCCGCGGTAGCCTAGTGGTCAAGGTTGTGGATAGCGGCTGGCGGTTTTCGTTCAGTCGCGGGTTCTATCCTTGGCCACCAAAGACCCGCTGTGTAGCCGGGGCTGATGCACAAATCTGTTCGGGGCCCAAAGACCTCCTGTTGGCGTGGTGAGGATGTTAGGGGAGGGGGGTGCCAGCTCGGGTGTCATCCTCGTCACTTGACCGTGGTTCAAAATTACGAGATCCGTTGCCAATAGCCCTCGTGTTGCTTCTAGTGCGACGATAATAAAAACTAAACTAAAACTAAACTAATTGCTCAAGTGGCAGAGTTTTGGGGGGGGGGGAAATTGTTTTCCACTTGTAGTGTTTTAAACAAATGAAAAAAAGCAGAATTGCAATGTTTGATATGCATATTTAGCAAATTATTGCTGCACATAACTTGTATAATTTCATATAATGAAATTAATTAGATTTATATAAGGTTTTAAAGTTCTTATATAAAAATTAGAAGTTATTTAACATGAAATAAAAAAGATGGTGCTAATGCACACAAATTGTTTTTAAATAAGTGCTTAGATATTTTTGAATTTTCAATTTAATTTTATTTACTGATGAAAATTATTTTAAATACAGATTTTTTTACAAATAATATGTTTTCATTAAAATATAATATTTTATTTATTTTTATATTTTGAAACTTTTTTGTGTGATATAGTGAAATTGGAAGTAAAATGTGATATCTCTTCATTTTATATATAATTTGTTACAATGTAGTGGAACTGAGATGCATTTTAAATCTGTTGGGGTTACAAAATACAACTTGGGAGCCAATTTTGTCAAGTGTCTTTGGTCTGAAGTATGATGCATTATAAGGTTCTTTTAGAGGATATTTTGAGTTGGGCAGAAATAAACCAGATGCATACAAATAAACACGAGCATGTTCCGTAATGGGTTAACTAAAATGGATTCTGATTTATAATACCTTTTATGAATCATAACTCATTTAAACATCATTAAATTTCAACTTGGGAACTAATTTTTAAAATGAATATAATTGAATCTTTTAATGAGAATTTTCTAAATTTCATATTTTATTAATGTATATTATTGAACTTTTGTATGAAACAAATATCTGAAAGGGAGGATATTTTGGAACAATTTCTACCAATTTTTTTTAAACCTTAATCGAAATGTGTTAAGTGATTAATCCTTTTATTTTTATATATTAAATATAAAAATACCAATAAAGATAAGGTTTCTTTTTTTTAAAAAAATTCTTGTGGGGAAAACATTCTGATTTTTTAAAAAATTACTCTTGAAGCATTGGTAAAAATGCTGAATTTTAAATTTGTAAGCAGTTAAGAACAGGCTTTGTTGAGAACAGTAAATGCCCGATTTTGTTTGTCCAGCCACCATGCTTTAGAATAGATTTGCATGTGTTATGAAAATTAATAATGCACACTTATAGGATATCTCTGCATGAAACTAGTGCACGAGAAAATATCATTTATTTGTTTTTTAATCTTTTAGGAACCATTTGAAACTACAGTATACAGATAATGGAATGTTATATCTTATACTTGGATCAGATCAGTAATAGAAGTAGCCTATATTCATTTGAAAACATATGCAAATGCCAAAGAAAAAATTCTTTTTACAATTAAATTTTTTTTATTTATTCTTTTCAGCATTTACTTTTTCAAGTAAATGAAATGGCTTTATATAATCTTTTTTAATGCATAACCAGTGAAACATAACCTTACTTCACAAAATCCTGCAGTTCATACATTAGCAATACTTTGTTAATTGATGCTTGAATCTTTTTCCTTTAAAAAAAAAAATGCTGCCTATTTACTTTCCTGTACTTAGGTTCAAAATTAAAATTTATGTAATATTAATTTTCAGAGTAAAAAAAAAATATTGTGTTTTTGTGGTGTTTTTATTTTCAAGGACACAATGTATGTAATGAGGTTGAGTCTTGAATAGTTTCTGTTAAGTTTTATCGGACATGTTTTACTCTCCTTTGATAACAAAATAATACTTAATAGTGGTGAATATGTTAATAAAATCTCTTTTCCGGTCTTCCTGGTAGTTTATTTATTCCTTCCCTGTACAATGTGGTTGTGTTGAAATGGAAGAAATTTTGTACAACATAATTGACTTGTTCTTCAGAATATAAAGTTTTTTCAGTTAAAAGTTTTGAAAGGAACTTAAAAGGTAGTTGTCCGTCTGGGGAGTAAAGTGGGTATGGTTAAACAGACTATATAAACTCGAGAAATTTTATCTTGTGTCTACAAAAGAATGACATTTATTTGATTGACAAGTCCAAGAAGCTTTTCATGGAGTTTCCTCTTTCGTTCTTTGCAGCTACGGAATGTATGTATCCACAGTAATCATTCAATTTGGCTTCAACAATTTGTAATTTTTGAAATAATATGTATTTAATGGATTTCAACAAATTGGGCGCAACATGGTTCTGCTTTGTCTCTTGTATCTTAAACCTCCATTGTCCCTCACTCACTCATTTATTCGTAATGAATGATACTTCGACAATCCCACCTTGCGCACTTTTTTTCCCTACGGATGGGGGCCGCGGTAGCCTAGTGGTCAAGGTCGTGGATAGCGGCTGGCGGTTTTCGTTCAGTCGCGGGTTCGATCCTTGGCCACCAAAGACCCGCCGTGTAGCCGGGGCTGATGCACGTTAAATCTGTCTGGGGCCCAAAGTCCCTCCTTGTGCGGGTGTGGATGTTTGGAGAGTGGGGGTGCCAGCTCAGGTGTCGTCCCTGTCACTCTAACTGTCTGTACCACGAGGTCTCACAATGCCAATAGCCCCGTGTTGCTTCTAGTGACGTTAATAAAACTAAAAACCTTCCCTACGGATGTTTGCTTTCGGATTCGGAAGGGCTGGTGATCCAATTCAAGCCACAGTCTTTTAATTTGGCCAAGGTTTTTTTCGAGTCGTGTAAGTTTGAGTCCTGATGCCACTTAATATTTGTCGAGTTGCGGAGCTGATGCACGTTAAATCTTTTGGGGTCCCAAGTATATCTGTTGGTATAGTGTGGAAGTTCAAAAAAGGGAGGTGCCAGCTCAGATACTGGCCTCGCCACTTGACTGTGGTTCGCCAATTTTCCTCGTGTTGTTTCTCAGTGCGACGTTATAAACAATCGCTCCCGCCAACGACAACATTTTTTTCATCGTATGTTATGACCAATAAAAGCAAAATTTTTTGCCATGAGAGCAGACTTGTGGTGATTGACATACCATCGTCTTTATTCCTTTCACTTAGATCGATAGGTTCTCGTACTTTTAAATTAAATTAATACCTCTGGGAGGTAGTGGATCAGGGTTGTCCCATGACCCTCATCTGGATCTAAAATTCCTAAATATCTGCGATGGAGCTTAAGGCAAAAAGTCGGACTTCTTCCTCTGGAGCCTAGGATCCTCGGATCTAATGATGCCGCAATCCCCAAATTCTTGTCATGACTTGTAATTTACGGGTTCATGGACTTGCTGTGATGAAACTGCTCAGCAGAGTGATATAAGCTACAACAATTCTTAAATTGGTTGACTTTTCCCATTTTCTCTAGGTTGCGGAAGACAGTCTGTTGTGAAGTACAAAAGAGCCTTTTCCCCCGATTACTGTGTGTCGTCGTACCTCCTGAAAACCACGTTAGAAATGAAGATATGTAAGAAAACTCGCGCTTTATGCTTTCCATTACAACGCCGTTTAGCGGTACACCGGGCCGCGGTAGCCTAGCGGTCAAGGTCGTGGACTAGCGGCCGGCGGTTTTCGTTCTGTCGCGGGTTCGATCCTTGGCCGTCAAAGACCCGCCGTGTAGCCGGGGCTGATGCATGTTAAATCTGTTCGGGGGCCAAAGTCCTCCCGTTGGCGTGGTGTGGATGTTAGGAGAGGGGGGAGGTGCCAGCTCAGGTGTCCTCGTCACTTGACTGTGGTTCAAAATTACGAGGTCCCTCGCCAATAGCCCTCGTGTTGCTTCTAGTACGGCGTTAATAAAAAACTAAACTAAAACTAAGCGGTTCACCGCCTTCTCTTCGTATTTGCATTTTAGCGTGAAAATTTCTTTTTTAGATGTTTTCTATCACCCTTTAAATTTTTGCCCATGAGTTTCGAAACACCTTGAAAAAAAATTTGCGTAGTGGTGTGGAAGTTAGGAGAGGGGTACCAGCTCATGTGTCGTCCTCGTCATTCCGTATGACCGAGGCTCAAAATTACGAGGTCCGTAGCCAATAACCCTCGTATTGATTCTAGTGCGACGTTAATTAAGTGGCCGCGGAGCCTAGTGTTCATGGTTTCAGACTCGTTGCCGGCGGTTTTTGTTGAGTCGCGGGGTCTATTCTTGGCGCCAAAGACCCGCTGTGTAACCGGGGCTGATGCACATTAAATCTGTCGGGGCCCTAAGTCCTCCCGTTGGTGTGTGTGGAAGCTAAGAGAGGGAGTGCCAGCTCAGGTATCGTCCTCGTCACTTGACCGTGGTTCAAAATTCGAGGTCCGTCGTCAATAGCCCTCGTGTTGCTTCTAGTGCGACGTTAATGGAAAAAAAAAAGCTGTGTAGCATATCGTTTCGATTTGGGTGCGATTGAAGCTCTGTAAAAAAATTTGGCAGTCTAGCTTTAATGAAATTTATGTTAGAAAAAAATTGTGCGAAGATAATTATGCACTCAAAGAGTCTTAAGAATACCAAAAATAATTTTTTTAAAAATTCAAGATATTATTTTGAAAGACTTCTGAAAACCGCGAATCATGGAATCTGTTTTCCTGTGCTAAAAAAATAGAATCTTTCTGCATTTCATTTATTTTAGCACCAAAACATGTTATTTTGGATTTCTGGAAGTCTGTGTGCAAGCGAAATTCAACTATTGAATTTTATTATTATTTATTTTTTTTTATCTATGTCTGTATCAAATAGAGCAAAATTTATTTCCATCCCATTGGTATTCATAGGATTTGTTATGAAAAAAATAACAATTCTCTTTTTATTTCGTCATCTTTAAAACTATTAGAGAAAATATTTTCTCATGTTTGAAATTACTGCGTTGAAATAACTTTGATTTCAATTTTACCTTTTTGCTACCTGAGAGTATCCAAAGGGTCGCATCATGCAGAACCCTGTAGTGCATTGATGGACAAAATCTAAGGACAGAACAAAATAGACATAGACAGCGTAAAAACAGCAATTGTTGAATGTCATATTTAAAGATGTGTTACCTGAACATTATGCACAACTTCTTACTCGTAGATTCATTTTGATACAAAGTACTGAAGGTTCATTGTTCATTGTTAGTATGTGTTTATGCGAAGTATATATATACAAATTATGTGAAGTACGTATAACAGGCATTCCTAAAACACATGTTAGTATGGGATACATCCACATTGAAGTCCGCTGCAACTGTTAACAGTATTATCCATGAGCTGTTGAGACAAGTTTACCCCTTACTCTCTCAGTTCACGAATTAGGGTGTCCTTGTTTGTTGGAAGTTAGTGTTGAATAGCAAGACCTTACAAAGCCCTTGTACTGAAAGGGCCAAGGTCTTCTAAACATTTTCAATCCGATTTAAATTCAGAGAACGTGATGTACTGATGAGACATTGAATATCCTCGCCATCTAGATATTCCTGGACGGAACTTGTGTAGTGATACATCGCTTTGTCATCCATATGTATTATCAAAAGAAGCATGGAAAAGACCAACATAAGGCACCAGAAAATATATTGACGTATCGATCTGCATTCATGGTCCATCTAGCATCACATGTATCGGTGTGTGGCATTTACCATGATGCTGCATATACTGTTACAGTATGAATAAAATATCGGTTCCTTTGGGTCGATACGTACTACCACTCTTATGCTAGATAAGTTGGTGTTTATAACTAGATGAAAGATTGAACCCACTCTCATCTGAGAAGAGAACACGTGTCCGGTCTGCCAATTAAATTTCTGTGCTGTCGATGGTGCCGTGGTAGCCTAGTGGTCAAGGTCGTGGACTAGCGGCCGTCGGTTTTCGTTCAGTCGCGGGTTCGATCCTTGGCTGCCAAAGACCCGCCGTGTAGCTGGGGCTGATGCACTTTAAATCTGTTCGGGGCCCAGAGTCCTCCCATTTCCGTGGTGTGGATGTTAGGAGAGGGGGGTACCAGCTCAGGTGTCGTCCTCGTCACTTGGCCGTGGTTCAAAATTACGAGGTCCGTTGCCAATAGCCCTCGTGTTGCTTCTAGTGCGACGTTAATAAAAAAAAACAAACTTATTTGTGCTGTCGATGCCATTGTAAACAGGTGCGACTCTGTTTTCTTTTTAGTGAGACACACACGGCAGGTCAGAGGGTATATTATCCTGCTTGTTGAAAGCGTCTGGAAGCAGTTTTCCACGATATCCAAGTAGTTGTGTCAGTCCGAAATTCATTCACCATTTGATCAGGTTTTGAAACAACGATATACCTGTCGTTCGAGGACAAAACTTCCCAATTTGCTCTTGCTACACATTCCTCTTGTTTGAAAAATAGTTGATAGAGGGGAATCAAGATCGTAGGTGATTTTGAATTCCCCTGTGGCAACCAATATTTGGCACTCTTTTTCCAGCTTACGGATAACCCTTTTGCATAATAAAGTCATATAAATGTTATCTGCTGGACATATTCAAAATTTCACAATCATAAATTTCTTTTTCCAAATTCAGATTACATTACAATCAACGTTACCTGTACGCTTTAATTAACCATCAAACCTTTGTTGGCAACGTCATGTGAGCCACGGATAACAATAATTTGCGTATATACCATGTTCTCCATTGCATTAGATAGTTATGTTAATTTTTTCAGGTTCTAAATTTTGTGGTGGTCACCAGTAGTAATAAGATTCGTCCTTAGGTTTTCTCCAACTTTGTATATCTATTAATGTTTCAGTATTTTTTTTTAAATATTAGGATTGATGTAAACAAAATTGTAAATCAAAGCTGTTGCATCTCGCTTAAAAGATGAATGGGCTAGTAGCTTTTAACTCAAGTTTTAGTTTAGTTTAGTTTTTATTAACGTCGCACTAGAAGCAACGCGAGGACTATTGGCGACGGACCACGTAATTTTGAACCACGGTCAAGTGACGAGGACGACACCTGAGCTGGCACCCCCCCTCTCCTAACGCTTTTAACTCAAGTCTCTTTTTTTTAAGGAAACATTTAAAAATATTACAAAGTTGCAGATGAGAACTGAATACGATAGATTTCGGAATTTTTTCAAGATATTGAAAAATTGATTTTTTTCTTTTTTTTTAATTAAATTTGCAAGAAAATTTCACATGAGTACAAAGAATCTTTTTTGCAGTTATGACTCGAGAGCATTGAAATGAGAATGAGATTCTACGAAATTCTCAGAATTTTCTTGGTTTTATAACTCGTAACCTACTTAGATTTTAAGTTAGTCACATAAAAGTGAATAAAAATCGCGTAAGAAATTGCCTGTGATACCTCGATTCGCGAAATGCAACTCCGAATTCGCATTAAAAGTTTTGTATAAAGGAAGTTTAGACGTATCCCATTTTGTTAAGCTTGTAGTAGCCTATTTAATAGAGCAAAGTCTGTCATGTGATCGAGATTCCTCTACGCTGTTCATTGCGAATGACTCGTTATTTCTCTGCTTAAGGCTATATTCGCCTAATGTATCGAATTTGATTCCTCACTTGAAAAAAATTTTGAGATGGAAAAAGTCTTAAAATTAAAAAAGTTCATGTGGCTTTAGTCCATTTATCTATTTATCATACTGCATCCTAAAAAGTTAGAAGTATTTTAAAAATATATCATGATTTATTCTAACAGGTATTGTTAAATATGAGGCTAAGTGTGGAGCATATATTATACATTAAAATATTTGGATTCAAACCGGTACTAGTAAACAGTAAAGTATGTTACTCTTTATAGTAGATAGGTGAAGTTTAAATACTATATTAACTTTGGAATATTTTTTATCTAAAAAAATGTGCCCCGCGATTATATGCTATTCTTTAACATCAAGTGAAGACAGCTTTAATGTGATATCAATTTAACTTAAATCAACTAGATTAATATTTTAGTAAAATATATATCAACAATCACGTTAATCAATTTGCAGATATTATTTGGACAAGGACGTATATGTAAGCGATTAACATATAATCAAAATTTAGAAAAAATGTATAACGCATCCGAGGATGGTATAAGTAAACCCTCTGGAATTCGCATTTTCAAAAGCAATCTAGATGTACGATAATCGTATAATTGTAAATAAAGATACTTATCGGAGATTTGATGACCCTGTGCTCGGTTATTAGACTTTAAAAAGATCATTCCGTAGAAGAGTGAAATATGTTGAAAAATTTGGGTCGTTGGTAAAAGAAATGCATTAACCACCATTTTGTTTGGATTGATATATTAGTTGTGAGGTTTTGGCATTCGTAGATAAGTAAAGGCACACATAATAGTTTGCAGCTGTTCAAGAATGCCCAGCTTACAAATATGTAACAGGATTGTACTCTTATATAGCCAGTCGTAACTTAGACAATCTTGTAACTTATTTGATACCACTTACCGTTCACCAATATCATGAGCTAAAAGAGATGCAACTCAGACAACAACTGGCCTGCTGTGGAATTGGATCTGGGCATCCATTTAATCACTGACTATTGATTCAGGTGGTAATACCAACAATATAGGCATTGCCTTTTAGATTGATGCTTATTTAAGTCCAGCTGAAAGTGGCCGATGGGAGATATCAGATCATTAATGGTATGATTCCACATTTGCTCAGCAGCGCACTATCATATTAATTGATGTGACTATTTGAAGAGATACATACAATCTCTTTTGTGATTACTATTTACATTGATGGCATTTTGCAACTGGAGGGACTCTGTATGCAATCAAATCATCCAAAATGTCGCTTAATAGCAAAACAGTCAAAAGTATACTGCACAATGCTTTTAATATTGTCATGAAAAGATTAATGTCCTAAATGTGTGTCTCTGCGTTCCTCATCAAATAAATACATCTGGATTACAATAGGAAGGCAATTGCACACATTTAAAAATGCCGCAAAGAGACATTGGTAATTAAATTGACAGAATCTTGCTGATTATTAGCTTATATAGATGTCAAAAATAGTTTGATTGAATTTGATTATTTATTTAATAGATATACATATACCACTTACTGATGTAAATCTTCTTTATAAACTTTTTAATTTGCATTATAATTCGCTTATATATTGAAATATTGCTAAATTGCAACAGTATATTCCTCGATAAGTATATAAATTCAAGTAAATTGGTATTTCAATGTATCGATCATTCTCTTGAATCAAACTCTTTGTAATGAAGCAAGAACCTTCTCTCTCATCCCCCCCCGGTCCTAAAAAAAAAAAAAAAAAAAAAAATTGTTAAAAATACTGCAGACTGTTATTTTGCTTATTCTATAAACTATTATTCACTGAACAAAAACATGTAAAAGTATTAGTCCACCATAGGTAATTTTTGGTGTAGCAATTATATAAGGTTTATATTCAAAATAAATGTGCTATTAAATATCTAAGTGACACAATTACGTGATGAAATATTACATTAAAATGATAGAAATTACTTTATTTTGATTTTTTAAAGTGAAAAAAAATTTGGAAGAATATAAAAGGAAAGTATTATTACATAGTTACTCGCCAAGAAAATATTTAAGGAAATCAAGAACTCATTCCCATTAACTTAAATTCAATCCAAATGGATTTCTTTGAAAGATACGCATAAATGGATGATAACATTAAACTTTTCATATTTGTATCAATAATAATTGAAATTTAAGATAAGTTAGTTAAATTTAGTATTGTAATACTCTGAACCGAGCTTACTTTAACTTAGTTTTAACAATATTATTATATAACAAGTTAACACATGTGCGTTCAAAACTTATTTAAAATGCTCAATCACGGAAAATGAAAAGTAACATTATTCCAATGTTTTATAACTGATTAGAGGATATCTATATTTTGAATATTTAATGATGATCAATTGATAAATAGTCGACTATGAAAAGAGTTCATTTTGGCAAAAAGCAAATTTTATGGAATGAAGAATCATTATGTGAGCAACTTCGTCGCTCTTTTAACATCACTGAAATTATGTTTTATGGAAGTTTTGCGGTAATTATTAAGCCTATTAGCAACTTATTTTTGTTATAAGAACACATATTTCAGTTCGTGCGCCATATACTCGTATGGTTGATGGATTTCTAGGAGCCAAAGCTTTTATCTCCGGATCTGATAGATTTTTGAACATTGCTTCGGCTTTACATTGCCCAGAACTTCATATTTTAGGATATTAACGGTGAAAATTTACATTACAATTTAAAAGGAAAAAAGATAACTGAAAAAACTCCCATTTAGTTAAAGAAGTTTAATCAGAGAGAAGTGTTAAGTGAAGTACGGCGCCATTGTGGTAGGTAGGCTGGAGAGGATGTGTTTCACCATATAAAACAAAAGATTTTATTTATCATTGTTGCATTTGTTTGTTTGTTTATTTTATATCTTTTGATTGCATATTTCTAACTTTATACGCTTTTAAATTTTGAACCATGGTCAGATAGCGGATTCCACTCTCCACGATGATGAATTCTTCTCGAAATTAAAATATAATCAGTTTTTTCAATTGAATGGAAAGAATAAACTTAAATTCTTTTCTTGAGGAGGAAAAAAAAAAAAGAAGGAAAAAATAATTGAGTTCCAATTCATTCAAGAGAGCACCATTTATACAATTTACGATCACAGGCAAATGCGTTTTAAAAGCTAAGACTTGCAACACATCTTCGGCATTCAAAGATAATAAATACTTATTAAAAAGGTAATAAATTCACAAATATTTTAATGAGTTTGAAAGTAAATTTTTTACGAAATGCAGAAAAAATGATTCAAAGCTTAACTTAATTGTTTTGATTTTTTTGTAACTTATAGTGACGAAATTGTTCAATGCGAACACTATCTAACGCGTTGCAAAAAAAAGAATCTTTTCGGTGGTGAAATCTGTTCTTCGCAACGCGTTGCATCGGATAAATTTTTATCATTGCTTTATTTTTAATATCTGAAAATTAATTTGATTTTTCATCGCAGAATCATTAATTCATTTTGTCTTATTTGCTATTATTCCCTTACTATTCCATATGAAATCCCATCCTACTTTAATGTGTATCAACCCTCTACTGGACGGTTCTCAGGAGAAACAGTACTTGAACACGTGACTCGACTACAGTCAGTCACTACCTTGATGCAAAAACTCCTCGGCTACCTCGGGATCAAAGGATTAACAAACCATTGTTCCTTTTTTTAAAGAAAGTTTGCTGATTTGCAAGAGTCCATCGATGAACATTAACAGGTCAATTGAAAAGTCCCCGGCCTGACACATAGATGGCGCTACTAGAATTAAATGCATATGTTTTTTAGTTAGCCCTAACCCTCAAAAGATGCGTGTATAAATTTGATAGCTGTCGGATCATTAGTTTAGCATTTTGAGTGAAGCAACTTTTGTTATTGTGAAAAAAATGGATAAAAAGGAATTTCGCGTGTTGATAAAATATTGCTTTTTGAAGGGAAAAAATACAGTTGAAGCAAAAACTTGGCTTGATGCCGAGTTTCCGGACATTGCCCCAGGAAAATCAACCATCAAGGATTGGTATGCTAAGTTTACACGTGGTGAAATGAGCACCGAAGACGGTGAACGCAGTGGACGCCCAAAAGAGGTTGTTACCGACGAAAACATTAAAAAAATCCACAAAATGATTTTGAATGACCGTCAATTGAAATTGAATGAAATAGCAGACACTCTAAAGATATCAACTGAACGAGTACATCCTATCATTCACGAATATTTGGGTTTGAGAAAGCTCTGTGCAAAGTGGGTGCCGCGCGAGCTCACTTTTGACCCAAAACAACGACGAGTTGATGATTCGGAGCAGTGTTTGAAGATGATCAAGCGTAATAAACTCGAGGTTTTTTTTTTGTCGATATGTGACAATGGATGAAACATGGCTCTATCATTTCACTCCGAAGTCCAATCGACAGTCATCCGAGTGGACTGCACACGATGAACCCGCTCCAAAGCGTGGGAAAACACAACAGTCGGCTGGCAAGGTTATGGCGTCCGTATTTTGGGATGCGCATGGAATAATTTTCATTGACTACCTTGAAAAAGGAAGGACCATCAACAGCGACTACTACATAGCGTTATTGGACCGTTTGAAGGACGAAATCGCCGAAAAACGGCCGCATTTGAAGAAAAAGAAAGTGCTGCTTCACCAAGACAATGCACCGTGTCACAAGTCAATGAAAACGATGGCAAAAATCCATGAATTGGGCTTCGAATGGCTTCCTCATCCACCGTATTCTCCAGATCTGGCCCCCAGTGACTATTTCCTGTTCTCAGATCTCAAAAGAATGCTCGCTGGGAAGAAATTTTCGTCGAATGAAGAGTCGATCGCCAAAACTGAGGCCTATTTTGAAGCAAAGGACAAATCGTACTACAAAAATGGTATCGAAAAGTTGGAGGGTCTCTATAATCAGTGTATCACCCTTGAAGGGAATTATGTTGAATAAAAAAAAACTAATTTTGCCAAGAAAATGTGTTTTACTATGGTACGCCGGGGACTTTTCAATTGACGTGTTACATAGATAAAAACTGATTGCAACGAGTTATTTTTTTTTTATAAAGATATTCATAATAAAACTGTATAACAGAAAGAGGATGGTCGAAATAAAATATCAAAAGTCTGAGAAATCGAAATGAAGAGAAAGAATGTCTCCGATGTAGCAAAACAAATCCGATTGATTCTGGAAGGAAAAATATCTTTCAAAGTTATATATGGAAAGAATTTAAGCGTTGGTACAGTTCCTCAAACACCGTGAAAGAATAAAAATGACGGAAGAGCTACCTGGAAGAAGCACTGGTATTTGTTAGAGTAACAAAAGGAGAGTAGAGTTGATATTTCTGGTGAAACATATTATACGTATGTCTAAGTCGACTATGAAGTTTGAAACAGTATGTAATTTTTAGTTTAGAATCAATATTTGCCTTCTTCAGCGCAGACTTAACAAAATATTTATAAATTTTTGTACTTTGGGATTGAAATTTTGATTTTTTAAAAATGCAAATGTCGTTTCCTCCACGCCTTTAGGAAAGAACTATTTAGATAATATGGATTTGCTTCTGTATAATCTTATTCCTATGTATCTATAATGCTGGCCATTAAAATTGTTACATCGTGAAGGCAGTATGCAACAAACGTCAGAATTGAACGAAAGGTACAACATGCTGGGATAGCGTCTTCATCATTAATATTTAAGCGCATTTGAGCAATGCAGATAGAAGTGTTGCCATCTACAGTTTTGATAAAAGAGAAAGTTGTACATCGGATTTCGTATTCGAACGACGTTCGAATGTTGATTGTTTGCGTAAAGGTTGTGTTATGCCTCGTGAAAGCAGAAAAAACTCCTAACAGCATGTAGGTAGGCTACTGAACTGCAGGTTATCGTTCCGAGAAGTTGCTCGATGACTCAAAAAAAAGAAAAAAATTCGTTTGCTCTCGAATTCAGATATCTTTTAGTTTTAGATCTTCAAGTAAAAGTATAGTGACGAAAATGATGATATATAGAAACCTATTTTGGCTGCTAATGTTTTTGATGTTTTGGAAGCTAGCATTTGTCTGTAATTTATTTATAAGAATTTGTAGGCTGCACAACTGTATATATACCGTGTAAAATCAATCAAATGAACACGACTGTAAGTCATTTTCATTTGATTGACTTCTTAATTCAGAGCTTATTAGATTGTTTTCTGGAATAGGCAATTAAACTAAAGTTTTCTTGATTTTTCTCTAGCGGTATCATTAAAAATATACACAAAAAGTTTCCTTAAATACGGGGGAATTAATTGTAGAGGTTATTTTCGAAATAATTGAAATGTTAAAAGCAATTTTTTTTGAATATAAAACAATTAGGTCCTCAAAAAGTGCTTTTTATTATGAATGTATTTCTTTAGCCTCTCATATACATTAGAAAAATTATGTGCTTCTAGTTTTTTTTTTTTTAAATAATTTTTTTTTTTTAAATAAAAATTAGGAAATTAATTTATTGCAACTTAAATATCGGATCAACAAAGCAGCACTTGTTCTATAGGAAAAAAAGTGCCAAAACATTATAATGATATATTCTGACTTCATATCTTTTATTGTGAGTAGTATAATTTAATATACTATCAATTTCTATGTTGATTAATCTGCATTTATCTGGAGTAAAACTTGTTTCATTTTTCAATTCTTATACACCAAAGCAAGTCGATATTTACTTAAATTTGCGTATTTATAAAATGTTTTTAAATTTTAAGGGTTTATATAGTAGAATGAGGGATACGTATCTTATATCAAGTTTAGCTTCAATGAGTATCGGGGCATTTTTTCAGTTTAAAATATTTTCCGAATTGAAAATTTAGCGAAGATCGTTTTAAGCCAGAAAGAACGTTTTCATCTTCTTTCTGTGCCTTAAACACGAGATATATAAAGCCCATAAAAACATTATAAGATGATATCTAATTTTGTTATTAGGAAAATAGTTATATAAATCTTATTCGCATGCAACAATAATTATTCTTATTTGAGCGTTTCGAAATTTGTCTTTTCGGAAAGATTTCGTTGTAGGGGGATGGGAGAAATTGCCTCTCAGGCTGATCACGAACCCCTAATGGTGTACTATAGCTTGAGAGCTACGTGTATTGATGTGGGTAACATGATTTCTGTGTACTAGTAACAATTCAAAACAAAAAATTACTAGAAATATGTGTCGGACATATGTCGAAATGACATATTTAATATTATTTTTATGTCCATTAATGCTGTCTTCGCGTCATGTTAAAGAATAGGACTTTATATATCTCATCACACTTTTTCAGATCGGAAAATACTCCATTATTAATATAATATTCTGACTTTTCCATTGTATAGAGATAAGAATATTTTTTATGAAACTTATTTCTGCTTGAATAATTCTATTTTTTGTCTGGCGTATAAAGTGCATTCCATTTTTCGTCTCCTGTACTATAAAGCAGAATGGGCTTATTACATATTAAATTGAAAATTTGCGTGTTTATGGGATGTTTCTAAATTTTAAAATCGCAATTATAATATAAAAATACATATGTAATACATTATAAATTCATCTAAAATTGAGATATTATTCTGCCTGAATATGTATTCCGAGTTTGTTACAGGCTCTTTGGTATTAGCGAAGATATCCTTTATGTCTTTCTCAAAGAAAAAAAAAAAAACTAATGATATGCAGCTCAAAAAATTATTGATGAAGATTAATATTTTCTTTGTGACCTTTCACATCTAACTTTTTTTAACTATTACTACACTCTTTTAATAGAACATAATATCTTCAAATATTAAAATCCTGATAGTTTGCGATAAAAATTGGATATACAGAAATATTTACATTTCGCTCAACAAATTTCTTTATAATAATAATAATTGTGGAAATAAAAAATGATAAACGATGGGATATGTGATGCTCTGAGACTTTCTGTATGAGAAAATTGGTTACTCGGATATCGGCGTTTTGATCCAAAATTATAAGTTCCTTTTTTTGTCACTTCATTTATTCGTTTTGTTCCTGAAAAGGAACGTTATAATTCAAAGCATAATTTTCATTTATTAAGTATTCTTTCTGTTTCAAAATAGATATATTCACTAATTCTGTGTCTTCGTGTTTTTCAAGTATAAGATCAAAATAATCCGAATGTTAGTTACGAGCTTTTAAACAAGTGATGTTCAAGTTTATGCATGATTTCTTTAGAGGTCTAGTGTATGCAGTAATACAGTAATGTGGGCCGTTGAATGTTATATAAAGCTGAGTTTTCAAAGTCCTCATGTAGTGTAGTGTAGAAATTGAAGAAGAGAGTGCTAGTGATAGTATTTTAGTGGTGCAGTTGCCAGATATGGTAATGCTGCTCCAAACAAGGTAAAGTTGTGATCTAGACGTGTGAAAGAATTGAAATAAAATAAAAATTGGTTGACAAGAAGAAAGGTAAAAAATTGAAATTTATCGGTAGTGTATCCCGAGATTGCATGTTTATCAAAGACAGTAAACCCCAAAGGAAAGAAAAGAACCACTAGGGGTAAACGAACCTACTTAAAGAAGGCAAGCCCCTGAAGTTCCCAACCTGGAGCCCCCTGATATAGTCTGCAGATGCAAGGTGCCGTGCTATACTTCCAGACACTAAGTATCATTTTAGTTGCCTCTAATCACATGCATGAGCTTCAGTGGAAATATTTTTTGACACCCGTTTACCACACGGGTAAATTAGAGAGTAGAAGAAATTATCACTCTCTTGTCATCTTCATCACTTGATCGAGTTTGAAATTTACTAGAATCATTGCCGATACCCTTCGTATAGCTTCAGAGAAAACTATGTATTCAAATCAAGTAATTGTTACCATTTATTGAAAAATAGTATAGAGAAGATATTTGTTTGTTAAGAAAAAAAAGCTTATATTTTGTTAAAATTTGCAATCCATATCATATTAATTACGAAAATCATTTACCACATAACAAAATAAAATTTGGCTTTTCGCATTATTATTATTACTGGAATTAATATTAATTGCAAGGCAATGTTTTGTTACCCACGGGTAATTTTAAATGAAAATAAGATGCAGTGCTTTAAATGATTTTTTCACCCTGTTACCTGAAAATAGTTAAACAAAAATAAAAGTACTACTTCTTATTTGCCATTCGTTGTTGATTACTTTGGTTACTTAACCAAACTTAATCAATCTTACTTAGGTTGCCATTTGCTATTGATTAGTTACTTTAGTTACTCTTTACCAAACTTAACCAACCTTACTTTGGTTGCCATTTGCTATTGATTACTTTAATTACTTACCTTCTTTTTATTCTTTATTTTTTGCGTAGTCTTCAAATAAAAACAAATTGCATTGTTAAAAGTTTTCATTTCCTGTATATTTTTTTAAGTATCCATTTGTAAAAAAAAAAGGAAAAAAAAAAAAAAAAACCTGTGGAATGCCATTCTTAAATTATTACATATTAATTCGATATTTTTGCTTCATTCAGTTTGCACTTTTTTTGAAACAGAAGTGTGAAAATACAATCAACATTTTTGAATAAGAAAATGTATAATTTCGCAAATATATTCTTTTAAGATAACCACTCTAATATAATTTTCATTCAAATTAGTCTCTGCATCATTCACTCGAATTTCAGAGGTTTGAATTCTGAACTTAAAAAACAACAACTTTACTTTGTATACTCACTGCAGTTTCTAATTTTTTTGAATTACTTTAAGTAAGATCTGTGTTTTGATTTTTGAATTTAAAATAAAGATTCTAGATTTAAAAAAACAAATCTAAGGTTATAAGAAGACGCACAAACTCTAATTTCTTCTCTGGTTAATTTGAATTCACAAACCAACATCTGCAGTAAAGAAAATACGATTATTAACAAATCTCGAAGAAAATTATCGAATTTTTACATTGCCGCGATTATTTGCTTCTCTCGGAATAGGAAGCGGGGAGAAAAGGATATAAAAAAAAGCTAAAAACATGCAAAGCCGAGATCAAATCGTTGGAGCAAGAGGGAAAGCCGGCGTTCTGATAATTGGAAATTCCCCGCAAATTTCAGTCTTTTTCTCGCCCGACTAATTTTCCTAAAAATGGCGGCTTTCGTTGCAGCTGGCAAAAATATTACTAATGATATTTTCTGCCTGATAAATTCCGAAAATTTTCTGCTCACTGAGGGTGTCAGCAGCGGAAATAATTCAATTAAACCTTGGATACAGGAACAAAAATGTCTAATTGGTTGCTGCATTTTGAAAAGATTTTGAAACAACCAATTATGATTGGTAGAGGTAAGTTGTCGTTTGATCATTGTACGATTTCACATTTGAATGGTTTGAATTTTTTTTTGTTTTGTTCTGATGATTGTTAAGTCGCTATCTCTGGTACTACGAGCTAGGTAAGTGATTAAAGTGCGAACTTTTTTTCTTCGGGAATTTTCTTAAGTTAGAATAAAAGTGTTACATCGTGAATTTTTGAAAAGTTTATTAAGAAAGAATAAATAAGGAATTAATCTCTAATTAAAGAATAATTTTTTGAAGAAAATAGATTAAAGTTGTTTTATACATGTCAATTAAATTTTACAAAAATTTTTTGCATATCGGAACGTTTTAAGTGGATTTTTGCAAATCATTTGTGCTCGGAATAAATGTTAGAGATAATTTTTAACTATATTAATTTGTATTTATTTTTTGTCTTGTAAAAATACAGTGTTAATATAAATGGTATTCGAGCGAAAGTTAAAAGAATTCGGAATACTACATTAAATTGTTCATCATACATTGAAAAAGAATTGCATTAAGTCTTAAAACGTTTCAGAAGAGAAGTATAAATTTAGATGTAATATTTATTGAAGAACTAAATTCTATAGATCATACACATGAATGTCGTAGTTATACTTCGAAAAATAAGAAAAGTAACAATATTAGAAAAAAATTCTTTATTTAATTATAGAGCTAAAATTTTCTTGAGAAAGTTAATACAATAAGATAATTTCCCTAACTTTTTAATATACAATTAACAACTATTGCTAATGTGAATTACAGTTTTCATGTAATTTTTTGCACGTGTTTTAATTCAATAGTCACTTAAATACAACTATAAAAAGACATACTAATATTATTTTTCAATAATTTAGAAATAAATTGCTGATTTGTGAAAATTCACGTAAAATGTAACTTAGAGCACTTTTTTTATTTGCATAAAAACCATTTTCCAAATAAAAAGTTACACTGGTGTGTACGGGGGACCATAACATTAAATATTTAATAAAAACGGCTCTGTACGTGGGTGAAAACAATATACATTTGAATATTCAAGTCTGTATGTTGGGTCTTGTGCGATTCGAATATTTCTGCTTCAGTGCATTTGATACACATGTAAACTTTTTTACAATGTTCTGCAATAATATTATTGCAACTGAAGTGTTGTTTCTTCCCTGCAATGCATCACATATTTACGTTAATTTTAATCATAGAGAAATTCGTTAACAATTATCAATAAAAATCTTATTAATATTACGCATATTACAATCTCTGTAACAAATAACTAGACATTTATTTATATATCACCTGTGAATGAAAATTTTAGTTAGATAGGCATGACTTATCTATAATATCAATATCTATTTTTTACGATTGTCTGGGGTAAGTAAAATTATTGTCGAACGTTTACTTGATGAATACTGTTCTTTTGAATTGTTCTCATAATCTTGCCATAATATTATCATAACCTCTAATTATATATCACATCATTAATATTTTTAATTTCGTGAAATGAAAAAAAAAATATAACTTCAATGTAGTAAGCATTAAAACACGAGAGAAATTAACTGAATCATAAAATTCATGACCCCGCAAGAAAAGTGTCGAAAGCGAAGTATGTACAGCATCGAGCTATTTATGAAAAATGTCATTATAACAAAAAAGAGCATATTCTAAATTTTTAAAAGTTGTTTGGAGAATTATTAAAGTAAACCTAATTAATAAAATCCAATTATACTTCAGATTTACGTAAAAAAATTAAAAAAAAAAAAAAAACTTGCATATTCTCTCTCTCTCTTTCTCTCAGCTTTTATAACAAGTAATTAAGTTATGAAATTGATAGACTTGTTTTTTCAACAAACTGAAAGAGTTATAGAGTTTGTCACGAACCTCACACATGACGGACTAAAAATTAATACTTTAATTAAAATAATACTTGTATTTTTTTACTTATATTAAAATAATAATATACTGTAAATTTAAATAATATAATAAACATATATTTATATTAAATACTTTTTTTACTTAACCCCTTAACTCACCAATTAAAATTAAAGATAATCGTAATTTTTTCGCAAATTGCTTAAAAAATTTGTAAAACATAAAAAAAAAAAAAAACGTTAAGAAATAATATAATTTTTTTTAAAAAAGTTTCTTTTTGGAAGGGGAAAAAAGAGCATCTTATTGGTACGCCAAGTTACTCAGACAAAAAAAAAATCATGAGAATAGTGATGCTTTAGTCAAAATTTACCACTGTGCGCTAAATTTTGAAACACTCGATGTGACACACAGAGGAACGTCACATTCAACCCATATATTTTGTTCCTTTGTGAATTCATTCATTCTGTTCAATCCTTTTTCTAGAGCTAGCTAAACACTGGCGAGTTGGCTTTTTTTCTTTTTATTTTTGTTGGTGGAGTGAAATACTGAAAATCTAGTGCAGATAATCGCACTGGGGTAGGGATATTTGTCGGTCGTCCACTCTTGGTAATGGTTGCAGTTTACATTTTACAATTAAGAATTCGATTACTTTAAAAAGAAAACTGAGCATATTTTATTATTAGATTTTTGGTAACTGTATTCCACAATGACAAGTCTAAAAAATGAAAGAACATCTTTTTATAATACTTCTAGTCTCTCCAGGGCACAAGTTTGTCGAAAATAAGAATTGATCAAAACAATTAACACCACCCATGGTATGATTATAATCTAATTCAAGTCGCGATTTTTTTGAAAGTTATTCCTTTGGGTGTCTTGACATTTGTTATTGTCTTACTGTGAATACTATATATAAGATATACAACATTTATGACCATTCTTTTCACCATTTATACTTTCCCGCTCTTAAAACAGATTACTTCTCCAGATTTTATTTATTTACTCTTCAGTTCATTGAGTGTTTCTTTTCATGATACGCGTAATATTCCATAGACATCAATCTTATTATTTATCAATTAATACGCTATTCGAGGTTATCACTTTTTAAAATTCATTTAAGGAATTCTAATACACGATGTACAACGTATGCTATTAATAAGATGTATTAATTGTAAATTTAGAATGAATTTTCGTTAAAAACATCAAAATACCTGCAAATTATATACGAAATTACATTAAAGAACATAAAATATTAAATCATATATATATATATATATATACACATACGATCAATCAATATAAATATTTGGCAGCACCCAAAGTTTAGTAAAAAGCTTTTACATAGTGCGAAGAGTAATAAATCAAAGTGAAATAAATATTACAGAAACTATAAAACCAAAGTGAAATAAATAATATTCAATTTAATATTTTCAGTCTGTGGAATGTTCAACGAGTTCGAATATTTTAATATGCTTCTTCAAATCAAAATAAAACTTCATGAACATTCATCAATAGAAGTTTGGAAGTGAAAGAATTCACACTTTCAATTTATTTCTCTATATGCTTTTATTTTCCGTAATATAATATTCAGAATAATGTTTTCAGAATTCATGAATTGTAGGTTTTCAAATAGAAGAACGTGGGTCTGGTATGCTTGACATCTACAGTTTTGAATAAGTTGTCGTTTGTCAGAGGAAGAAATATATTCGAATGAATAGACAGTCGTTCTTAAAAAGAAATCAGCCTAAAAATTTCTCCTCTCGAAGTTTTAAAACGGAAGGGATCCTTTTTATATAAAAGATAGAGGATGAAATTTTTGGAGTTGGAGTATTTGAAAGGACTTGGAAGAAAGTTTTATGAAACGAAAACCAACTTCTTTTGGAGAGAAGAGAAAAGTGTTATCAAAATTATATAAATTTTTTAACAAACTTTTATTGAGTTTTTAAGCTGCTTTCAGGTAAAACCATAAAAGGTTTTTCCCATTAAAAAGATTTAGTTTCAATTTAATGATTATAAACAAAGGAAAACATGAAAAAGAATTTACTGCGAAATAGCTTATATTCTACATTTTACAGATAATTATATTTAAATTTAATTTTTTCTGTCTAAAATAATTTCAGAATTTTCTATAACATCTCTAAAAAGGTGCTAAAAAAGATGACTTCTTATGGTACTTAAATATATATGTTTTATTCAAACGTGTTGGTTAAAATTACTCATTATAGTGTAAATGGTTATTATTTCTTTTGAACAATAATTGATGACATATAATTCCTTTAGAATTAAATAATAAAATTTAAGAATTAAATTAAATACTTATATGTGTTTGATATATTCTCGCTATTTGTTAGTGCATATTATTTTCAAGAACTTTTTTTACATAAAAAAATTTTAAGTTTTTGCGTCAAACATATTTAAATGTTTATGAAATTCATTATGTTGTTGAAATACAGAGAATTAAATTAAATTTTCAATAATTAAAATATTTATAAATTTGTTTTGAGATAAACATTTTCAAATGGAATAATTGAAATTACGAAATCAAATAATAATTTTAATTAATCCTACTGTTATCTAAATATGTGCAAAGTAAATATATTTTTCAAATACAAAAAATTTGTATAAGTTCTTTTATCATCATCATTTATTTGTGCGGTAATTAGGCTTGCCTTTGACAATTAACGGAAAACGTATATTTGAATTTGATTATTTGGAAAAACGCACACAGAAAAAGAAATCGCATTTCTTCTTTAAATTAATTATTTATTTATTTTTTGATTCCGAGGTAAATTCATTTTTCAAACAAGAACAAACGACATTTTGGACAGTATCTTTAATGGAATATGTTTATTTAACGGAGTAATTTGAAATGAAGAATAAAAGGAAAGAAAACTATAGGATAGGAATTCCATTTGCCAAGAGATGATAAAATAATAGTTAACAAATACTTTATTTTTCTTTGAATTAAATTACTTGTTGTCTTCTTTTTCAAAAATTGTTTTTTCTCACATGGAATAATTGTGTTACCGTGTAATATGTTTTTTCTTCTTTTTTAGTTGAGATGTTGTTCGAACAACGATAAACATTATTAAAAATCTTGTTGACAGCATTATTATATTAAAAAGTCCTCAGTTGAAATTGAACGCTTTTTTTTTTATTTTACTAAGCGTTTTAAGAATTTATGCTCTTTGAAAAGTTTATAATTTCAGAGTGATTTCTTCTACATTATTAAAAAAAAAAATCGTCAGATAATTCCTTTTAAATTGTAGAGGTTTCAATCTATTCAGCTTTAATGCAAAAGTTTTCTATATTTTATAATTTTTGAGATTGGTAACTTAAAAGAGGGACACTGTGTTAATGATTGCTTGTGTGCGAATTGTTTTTTTTAAAACAGAAATAGTATCAAATGTTGACACAAAAAAATTAAACAATGTATTGAAATAATCAGCTATTGGGATAAAAAAGAATTCACGATATGATCTTTTAATCCTTAACATAATCTATTGAAATCACTCCTAATATTCAATGGTAGCAGTAAAACTGAGCATAATCTATATGTTAAGGGTGAATTTGTGAAAACACATTTTACCAGTTTTACCGTTAAAACCAGAAACTTTGAGTACTGCTCTGTTTTTAGATCGGAGCTAAATGCAATTGAAGAGGGTCATGAGGTTGCAGCCCCCTGCACCGACCATCAAGATATCTGGATTTTGACCGATATCGCAGTTCTATCCATCACTTGCGGAACTGGCTCCGCATTGGTGATAGAGCATCAATCTCTCTCTTTATACTGATTTTACTTCAAAAGCTTTCATTCTACCATGATGCGCATTTTTAATGGATACTCTCTCATACTTGCATCAGAAGATACCCTAACAAAGGAGAGCATTTCAATGGCTCTACTTTCTTAACTTTTCCAGAGGCTTGCTCAAGAATTAAATCTACAATAGACCTTTCTTAGAATTTTCCTCTGACACATGATTGATATTGTAACAATGATGGACTCATTACATTTGGAAGGTGATTGGGTCCAGCAGACTGTAATATCAAAATTTCTCAGCGGTCATTTGTGCTGTTCAAATTTGATCAGGGAAATAAGATCTTCCTCGTTTGTAGAAATTGTAACTATGAACATTCCTCCCTTGAACATCTTTTTTTTTTTCCTGAATGAGGTTTTCCATGTCTGACTTGACCAGCACCCCCTTTCTAAGTTTGATTCTTTAGTGTTTTTAAGCTCATGAATCTGATCTATCCCTTGGCTAGATCGGATACGATTAGCAACAACATTTGATAGGCTCCTCTACGAAGACGTGTATCATTGTTACAGAAATAGGAAGACTCTGCTACGGAGACATGTTTTTTTTATCTCTTATATTACGTATATAGATAAATGAATAATCGGTACATAAGTAAATTTACGAGCAGGGTGATTAAACGCCTATGATTGCTGCGAACTCTCTTCAAACGGCTTTTCGGAGATTGGAGGTTTTTAAAGTTGATGCTTATCATTCTGTACAAATAAGTACATAAAGAAAAACACGAAACACCCTTAAATTATTTCAAATTTGTAGTTACCCTAATGAGATGAGAATTTTGAATGAAAAAGGAACCTAAAGGTCAACGTAATATGTTTGGAAAGGAAAACTGGCTTAATTGAACACTACTTATTTTGCGTCTGAAATTAAAAGACAATCGCAAGATACAAATCGTTGAGGATTGCAAGAAAACAAAAATATATTATTCAACATGTTCTGGGAATCTTTCGCAACATTTAGGGGACTGTTTAGAAAAATTTCATACTATGAATGATTATAAAAACTAATTTAGTATAATAAATTTATAACTTCAATTTTCACGTAGCTTTAATTTATTTAATGCGGGTTCAAATATATTTTTTATTTTATTGTTAAGCACATACAATACTGATTAAACAACACCCTTTAATCTGTTGGTATATATAAAATAAACGATCTCGAGCGTTAAGGGGAAAATAATTACAATATCTCAGTGATGGGAGTAACAAAAGGAATATCACACAGTAATAGACAGAAAGATTGAAAGAAATGTAATAAATATATAAAGTACATCAACATAAACTAACACAATGATTTTTCCAGATATGTAGTATATATATAAACCTTTAGTTCTTATTATTTCAATAAAGATAATAACATTTTTTAAAACAGAAATTTGTGAAGGAATCAATTATAGATTCTAAACAATCAATGAGAATATTTATCAGTTTTTTAAAAATTTAAATCTAGTACTAATTCATAAATATTTAATATTAAAAAAATTTCTGCTTCAAGGTAAATGAAGGATTAAAATTTTGGAATAAAAATGGACTTTTTCCATTAGTTTCGTATTTATACAGTTATTGTTATACTGTAAAGACATAGCATGAGTAAAGTTTTACTGCATTTCAAGCTATTTTTTAAACTGAAACATGAAACGGAAATAATAAGTACTTTTTTCAAATCAACTCTTCTATAAAGATTCCTCGAGAACACAAAGGAAGAAACGTATTGTATTTTTAATCAAATTTTATGATCGTTTTCTAAGAACCAGATAATTTAACCATAAATTTAATTACCTTGAAAATTCCTACGAATTAAAATATGATTAATTTTTTTAATCCCCGTCATGATACTAAACATATTTTTCATTCGAATTTTTATCCAATATAATCATCAGTAATAAAAAAAGTTATCATAAAATTACTTTGAAATTATTAATTAAAAACAATTGTTAAAAATAAGAATTATTTAAGACACTTTGATATATACTTTGTTCCTCGACGATTCTCCTTCGTCATTCCTTATGATATATTACAAATAGCCAAAATCCGTTTGCAAGCGCAGACATAATGAAATCACACATCTGAATCCGTAATTGAACAATTAACAATAATGGACTTTTCGGAATGCTGTAAGTGACTTTAATATGACAGTTTAATGAAGGTATGATCTGTTAAAGCACAGAAATGGCGTGAAGATTCATAATAAGAGAATTAAAGTTGTAATAATTTCTCATTCACCTCGGGGCAATCATTAGAACTAACATCTGAAAGCTTGGTATTCCACGCGTTAAGTTATATTTAGTTGGAAGTTATTAGCAGGGGGTAAGTACTTATTAGACGAGACGTGGGTTATGCAGGAATTAACGCTAATGTCCATTAGCAAATATTGAATCTATCTCTTTAATGAAAAGGCATTCCTTAGAACTTCGCAACCACACTCGAAAGAGAGGTTGTAATTCTTATAAAATTTGTTCCGTGTATTCATTAGGAAAACGATTGAATCTTGATGTTAAACATTACGAAAGTAAAATATATTATAATTAGATTAGGTAGCTCTCGCTAGGGAAAATGCAGCAATAGTTGATTTTGAGAAAGTTGTGCGCGCGTGAATCTCATTTCTTAATAAGCTCTGATCAAAATAACAGATTGATATGTTCTTCAGTGATTAGTTTTCTGCAGATAGGTCAAGTGTTTGGGAGTTTTCTTGCATTCCACTTTTAAGTTACTGAAACGAAGATGGTTTTTTCAGACAGCTCTTGTGACAGCTGTAGTCTAGTGGTCATGGTCGCGGACAGATTTTCATCGAGTCGTGGATTCGAGTCCTGATACATGTAAAGACCTCCCGTATAGCCAGGGATGATGCACGTTAAATCTGTAGTGTCATCCCATTGACGCGACGTGAAAGTTAGGAGAAGGAGGTGCCAGCTTAAATGTCCTCCTCGTCACATGACCAAGGTTCAAAATTTTGAGGTCCGTCGCCAATAGCCTTCAAAGACATTTATCTTACTTTAATATTTCTTTGAACTCATTCCTCCTTTGGAACAATTCAATATTTCTCATTTAAAAAAATTTCTCACTGTTTGTTTTAATAAGTTAATTTACCCCGAATTTTTCAGTAAAACCGATCATACAATAGGTGTCTCACTTAAATTTAAAAAACTTCCTATTTTATTAATAAATTTATATTTCGCTCCTCACAGTGATTTTGATTCTATGTTAAAGGAACTTTCTGTTTATAAAATTTCGAATCATAGTTATCTCCTGATGAAATATTTAAATGAGAGAACACCCATCTCGAGCTATGATTTTACTGATAGCCGGGGAGGGATTCTCTGGTCGATTTCGCCTTACAACATTATTTAAGCTTCTTAAATATACCAGAATTGGGTCCTACTTTTGTGGCTCACTCAGGTAAGGTATTTCCTTGATTTCTAATAGCATTCTTTATTTGGGGGACATGTGAGAGATTTCGAACCTGGAATCTCAGAGTAATAATCGGTTTGTGGGTGTGGAACTGCGATGTGATTTAAATAATTCCAAATTTTATTTAAGAAAATAAATACGGTACCAATATGAATTTCTGAAAAAATTTAAGATGTATTATATACCAAACTTATTCAAACGGTTGAATTAATTTGGCATTCAGATCAGCTGGAGGATTTTGCTATTTTATTGATTTCAACCTTCCGGTCGTCTGCTTTTAAATCTTTTCGGAAACGATGGGTTCTTGCTACTCCAGTTTTCTCCTGGTAGAACAACAATTTTGAAATTTTTAGAAATAAATTAAACGTTCTTAAATGAAAATAATATATTTAGTTAAAAATAGCTTTCCATTTAGCGAAATATATAATTTACAATTACAATGCAAAAAAGAAAGATCTTTAAATAGAAGAAAAATTCTTGAGGCTAAACACGTTCCCGGAACCTGGATCTGCACCACCAATAATGAAAACTTTGGCCTGAAGTTCAGGGTTGCTTTTGGCAAGTCCTTGAACTCTCAGCCTCTTGAGGTCGAAATTCCTGGTTCGTCTGATTATTCTCTAAAGTTGAAATATAAATTTTTAATACATTCCCCAAAGTCCAAGGAGACCTTTTGGAGAATTTTGAAATGTCTACACCTCTTTCTGGGGCTTCTACTGAAGAAGTATCTTTATTTTTTTAAAACAGAGAGTAGTGGGAAGACTCCTGGCTATGATTTTTTGGACTATGGAATTTGGAAGCATATTTTTTTCTAGTCTTCCTAACCTTTTAGTGAAATTTATAAATTTGTCTATGTAATTTTCCTATTTTCCAAATAATTTAAAAGACGCTAAATTGAAACTCCTTCTTAAATCTGGTAAGGACAACGTTATCCATTAAATCGTATAGATCAATTTGTTTGTTATCAACCTCAAAGAAAATTGTTGAGCGTGTTTTTGTCAATAGATTAAATTTCTGGTTTCATCAAAACAAAGTTTTGCATTCTCTTCAGTTTGGTTTTTAAAAAAGTTTTGGCTGTGATGACGCAATTTTCTATTTAGTTTCACGTATCTAACACAAAAAAATCTGTAGAACATGTTGCTGTTACTTTTATGGATATTAAGAATATGTTTGACGACATAAATTGGCCTATTCTATATTTAAAACCTTTAGAAATCTTCATTTTTCAATCTTTTTTCAGAAGTTTATTTATTCTTACTTAATAAATCGACATATTATTTTCTAATAATAATTTTATGATAAAGCATCTAATTACCCAAGGCTGATCTCAGGGTTCGGTGCTTTTACCCGCTTTGTGGAATTTATATTTTAATTTTATTTAGGAAATTAATTACGAACACTTTTTAGTTCATGCTTTTATGAGGGATCTGGTGGTTATTTGACCTGGAAATTCCAGAAGAAATCTAGAGCATAATTCCAATATTTTAATTAGCCTTATTGCTGGATATCTGGCACGGATAAGGTTGGAGATCTCGATTGAGGAAACCGCCTCGGTTGTGTTTAGATGCCTGTCAATCTACAACAAGGGAGGTCGTGGTGGTAGCATCTTCATTCGAAACCATTATATTTTTAAACTAAACATTTCCTAATAGTTTGGTATTCTGATTGACTGTCGGCTCTCCTCCAGGCTCCAAATCTGAGTTTTTACACCAATTCTGGTTTCATTATTCGCTTTTCAACTTGTCGTGGTCTCTAAGTTTGTTATTTAAAGAAATTACAAATTTATGTTTCTGTAGCTCTGTTAGAGATGCTGACCTCTAGGTTTTCATTTGCCCTTTTACCAGGAATTTTTATTTAAACTGTCCTATCGTGTTGAAACGAAACCTATTTGGCTGAAGTCCGTGTGTGAAAATCCTTACTTGCATTTCAAGCTTAAATCTTGTATTCTAACGACTCGAAAAATTAGCCAACATATTTCTTAATTATTTCAAAATTTTGATAATATTTCTAAATTTTCAATTTTCCATTTTGAGTGATTTTAATTGTATACTTTATATATATATATATATATATATGTTCATATTTTTGTCTAACACTTCATTTTTGTTCTCGAGTTTGTGGACACTCTTGTATTCTGCCATTTAGCCTGTTATGCATCTTATTTCTGCAAGAAAATTCTTACTGTTAGTTTTTTTAAAATTTCTGTCATGTAAATTTTCGGTTCGATAAATACATTGTAAACTTTATTTATTTTGATTTCGAAATTATATAATATTTTATGTTCTTTTGTCTATAAATATTGACGTGATTGGTTCCTGGGGGCCGATTTGTAGCTTTAAACCCTTTGAGTGAGCTCGGTGCCCTTGGATATTCTGTCAATAGCCCCTGGTGTTGCTTCTAGTGCGACGTTATTAAAATCAATCAATCAATCAGATAGCTCTTTTTGGAAAAATAGAGAATGTATCAGTTCCTTATGTCTATAGCTGTGGTTTCCCCGGTTATTAACCACACACACTTTTAATTAAATCTAGGTGAAAAAATATGTGCTGTAATTATATTTTTTTATGAAAAGAATTTTACCTTTTCCCTCTCGCTGGGTGTAGATCATACTGCTCGATATAATGAATATTGAGTTAATTGGGAAGGCTACATGCCTGTAACATATAAGACTTTAAATATATTGTCATAAATTTAATACAAAAGGAAAGAAAAGTTTTGGCAATCTAAGAAATAAGCTTCACATATCAAAATGTATAAAAATTTAATGTCGCATAAAGTAGTCTAACATTTGAAAGATCAAAGTTCACCAAATTTTTCTTTTACACTTCTTGAGTAAATTATGAGTATTTTATTAAGCTATCACAATGTGCTATAGGTCAAAGAAAAGAGGGAGAAAAAAAAATAAAGAAATTTTAAAGCACTAAATGGTGAATTACAGCTGTTTGTTCGAGCTAAAGTTATTAACAATCAAAATAAACTAACTCTTAGAACGGGTGCCATAAGAGATGCCACGCTCGATTAGATTAATCTGATGTTTACTAAACTTTGACGTCAAAATTTATGACCTATCTATCCTACTTCAGATATCATAGACCTATGGTTGATAAGATTTGTTTAAGGAAATATATTTAAACATTTGTAACTCTCGTTTTTTTCTTTAGGATTCCGTCTACCAGTTGTCTAGAATTTTTAAAAATAAATAAATACAATAATTTATTATGCTTGAGCAGGAACGTAGAAATTTAATTGAATAAACATTAATTCACGAATTTAAAATGGCTGTAAACGAGAGCCTTAACGTGTTTTGAGAAAGGATTAATCTTCTTTTCAGACACTGATGACTTTGATCGTAGATGCACAGTTTTAATATTTCGCAATCTTAAGGCTCCCGTCTATCCGCCATTTTGATTTCGTGGACGTAATGTTAATCCTATGGGATTTCGACTTTAATTCTCATATCTTTACTATTTGATCTATTTAAATGCAACAAAGTGTATCTGAAAGAGCAAAAAATAATGAATGCTTCTGTGGAATTACTTTTTTCTTCTGATTTTTAAGAATATTTAAAAATATTTTTTAAAGGCCGGAAAACTCGCAAACGAATCACTAAAATAAGAATAAAAATATTTTTAAAAATCGGAACAAAAAGTAATTCCACAGAAGCATTCATTATTTTTTGTTCTTTCAGATGCACTTTATTGTATTCAAATTGGTCGAATAGTAAAGATGTGAGAATTAAAGTCGTAATTCCATAGGATTAACATTACGTCCACGAAATCAAAATGGCGGGTAGACGGGAGCCTTAAGGTATATTAATGATACCATACCAGCAATTTAATGAAATCAAAATATCATATTCTGATTTTCTGAGAGGCAATGTTACGTATATTACAAATAAAGAACAAATTTCTTTTATTTACATTTTCTATTATTTTTTTCATTTTTATCACCAAATATTCTTTCATTACGTAAAGATAGCTTCAATTTTTGTAAATTAATCTTTATATTTGAAATTCATTTAAATATTTTTATTATATTATGTAGTCAAAGTATGAAATTAAAACTCATATTATACTATTCAAGAACATTTATTAGATAGACTATTTTAAACTTAACAGTTTTATATGAATATGCATACCTTTGTTCCACTTATTTAAAATTATTGAGCAAAATGTAGGTGATTATCTCTTCCATTTAAGATAAAGGTGTTGGAAATAAATTATTTGGATACCGCCTTGTCTCGTGTTAGTGAGAGCGCATAGGTTCATGGGTAACATTTCGGAGTACATTTGGATCTTGACCGTGTAAGGAGGGTTATTTCTTGTTTTGATGTCATTTCTCCTCACTCCAAAAGCAGGTTAAGTTAAAATATGGGCTGTTGGAAGCCTTGTATAGCTTGTAAATAGTGTAATTATTTGTTTATGTGTAATTGGCGTGTAGAGACTGTAAATAAAAGTGTTTTTAAATAATTGCTCTGTCTATTTTGCTCGGTGGATTATTGTTCTCGAATAAAAGATAAAGTAGTAAATTTATGAGATTTTCATAAAATTTTTCGTTTATAATAGTTTTCAATAATTTATAATAGTTTTCTCGTTTATAATAATTTTCGTTTATAATAGTTTTCTCGTTTATAATAATTTTCGTTTATAATAGTTATTTATTACCTTAAATTTGCTATATTTTGATTGTTACAATTAGACAAGCTTTCATTTATTACAGACAGCCTTTTATTCTACATGTCATACTCTCCGTATTAATACCTGAGACAAAGCAGCAATAATTTGTTATTTAAGAATTTTAATAGTGCTCTAAAATAAAACATTCCACATTTTATAATCATAGGTAACTACATATTCATCTACTAAACTGCCGACTCGTGTCAGTTTTATAAATTCGAGAATTTCCCGTTGCACTATCACCATCCCCCTCATAGTGCCTTTATAGTTAGTAAAATGAACCTTACCCAAGTGATAAGTACAGCTATACACATTATTTTCTCCAGATTTGCTGTAAGCATTTTCTAACACTCGAATATTAGTTGATAACGCGCAGAAGTTTACGGCGTTTTATCACAATAAATATTGAAGATCTTTTGAATATTGAATGATTCGAGATAAAAACTAACGTTTTTATATGGCGACAAAGTTTATTAAAAAAAAAAATTTGTCGCATGTGACTACTCTGGTCCGCTTCGCGGACTTAACGTTCAGCTAAGAAAATCGCCAAGTTTGGCAATTTTTGAAATCGCGCCAAGTGATTGGGCTAAGTTGCATTATTAAAAAAAAAATTAGTGAAATATTAGTTAAAACTTATTACAAATGTCTAAATATTGCATTGTTAGGCGAGTAAGAACGATTCCCAATGTTTCAGAGCTCTAGCTTGATGGGAAGTTGGTTAAATTAACTATCGAAAATTTGATGACACTCTGATACACACACACCAAGTGAATTACATAAAAACATTAAAACTAATTAAAATTAAGTAATTCATCCGGTAAAATAAATGGTTGGAATGCAGTTTAACCCAACTGCCCTTGGCGAAAAGAATTATTTGGCGGTATTTTGCCAAATGTGGCTACCCTGGTCCGTTTTACGGTCTTACGTTCAGCGAAAAAAAAAATCGCCAAGTTTGGTGCCAATTTTTGAAATCGTGCCAAGTGGTTGG
>BMAW01030690.1:2093349-2164804 GCA_019974015.1 Nephila pilipes | reverse complement strand
AAAAAAAAAAAAAAAAAAAAAACTGTAATTCACTGCTATTTCGTAATAATTTATTTCACATTAGATACAAGAGAGGTAATTACAAAGAGAGAATTACATCGTGAAAATTAAGAATTTCAGAGGCGTCGCTTCGCCTCTTCAGCCACAGTAGAAGAGAGGAGAATTCTCCTTGCTTGGAATTTATATGCAAATATTTCTTCAAAAATACGTGATATTGGACAGAGGAACCTCTAGGTATTTTAGCTGTAGACAGAAAATCTAATACGTGAATACGTGAGAAACTAATTATTCAGGTAAACTTACAGCACGTGATCACATAAATCAAAAGCTAAAAAAGGAATGAAATCAGGAAATAAAAATAAACTCTTTAATGTTATAGTTAAAGAATAGGAAAAATTAATAAATTAAATTTAAGTGAAATCATATATATATATATATATATATATATATATATATATATATATATATAGTCGAATCTTTATGCACCGAACTTAAAGGTTCTTGGGAAAAAATAAATATATAGAAACTTCAATATACAAAAATACATATTGAAACTTGTTCATGAATTTCTTACTAAAATCAGTTATGTCTAGTTTAATTTTTAGAAATAAAGATAGCTTAAGACAATAAATTATCGAAGAAATTTATTTAAAAAAATGCATAAATGTGTATATGTAATTTATAAATTTGCTAACATTACACTGAAAATTTAATGTTTATATACAATTAAAAATAAAATAAATTATTTTCTCCAAGTAATTTTGATTAAAAAGAATTATTAATTGTTGGCCAAAATAGATCCTGTTGTCTGTTTGGACATATTTTTTTGCTGAAGCTATTTCAAAGTAATGTTCACTTATATTCAGAAAGGTAAAGATTTCTTCAGAAACGTTAGGAATATATCTCAAGACGTGCCGGCGACAGTTTGGAATGCTTCCATTACTTTTTTTCTTGATGGGTTTCAATTAATCAATCGTTATTGTCATCATCATCTTTGGCAGTCATCCAGTATGTCCTGATGGGTGGGGTAATCAGCCACATTCTCGTTCACGTGTAAAAATTGTTGGAGTTTGAAAACTGTTTGTTATATGGAAGTTTGAAATTATATATATATATATATATATAGTATTAGGCAATTAAATTTTTAGGATTATTAAAAAAATAATAAATAGGAGAACAAATAAAATTGAAAAGTCAAACAGGAGGAGAAAATATTTATAGAAATGAGTAAAATAATCGAATGAAAATTGAAACAAATTGAATAAATTGAATACCCAACAAAAAGAAACATTCACATTCAGACCGGGGACTGAATTGTGGTGTCAAACATATTCTATGGTATCAACCCTCCCATAGTGCATCTTGCTTGGAAAAAATTGGATTATTCAAAAATGAAAGTTGTAATAGATTAAGAAAAAGAAATAAGAAAAGAAGGTACACCTATTACAAAAATTCAAAACCAAAACTTTTCAATTAAAAATTTTTAGATAACAATTTGTGAAAATTTAAAACAAAAACATACCTAAAACTTAGCTTTTAAGAAAAATTAATACAAAAAACATAAAAAGGCCAATTTCTAAGATCCAATGACGTATGTAAGTAATTAAGATTTACAATGCTTAAGAAACCTTTTAAATTATGATCTAAATTTTGCACTGTTGTCAAATATGATGTGAGTATGAATAATAATTATTTAAGAATAATACGAAAAGGCTTCAAAAATGAGAATATTTAATAACCATATCGAAATCAAAACAATCAAACAAGTAAAATCCAAAAGAACACAAAACTCAATTTTAGTTGTTAAAATGTTTTTGAGTACTGTGAATAAAATATGTGTCTGTAAGTGTAAAAATGTAAGTAACCTATGTAAACATTCAGAAAATCTTCACAGTTAGACCATTAGCTAGCTGTCTTAGAAATCATAACATTGTGTAGTGGATGTATTTTTCAATTAAAAGATCCTAAAAATTCCATAAAAGTCCTGAAAGTTAATAGGCCTTATGTTTGAAGCTTCAATTACCAAACTTTTACAAATCTAAAAGACCACAGAAGAAACTCTCACTTTTCAAGATGCGAATATCAAATAATCAATTAAATGAATTTATAAAATAAAGATTTTAAATTTGTTCAGTTTTATCATATTCTCTGAGTTATATTTCTTATAGAGAATCAAAAAAAAAAACTCTAATAATATCCTCTCTCTATATATATTGAATTATAAAGATCTTGAAAATCATAACTATAAATTGACTAGATTTGGGTATTGCCTATGGAATTAATTACTTCTTGCTATTTTTAATAATAGTTTTTTCTTCAAGTGTTCCCAAAATATTCAGCAAAGTCTTACCAGATTTTGTTATGTATGTATTATAACTATTTGTTATGGTTCTGAATTTAATAGGATTTTTATGGGAATTTTGGAGTCAGAAACATATGTTAAATATTATTGCTGTATTCCACGTCTTTTATGAAAGTGGATAACCTATTAGAACTTTCTCTGTTTTCCCATTTAAAAAAAATATAAAAATATGTCATTGTTTTCATAATATTCATGCATCCTTTTAAAGTAAAAAAAATTAAATTTATTGCGAAGTTCCCAGGAACTTTATCTACACATACTATTATAAAAGTTGTTTGTAGTTTTTCTATTGAAGGTCTTTAAATTTTATTTCATTTTCGGATTTATAATTAACAATTATAAACTCATTAAGGACTCTATACCTAAATTCCATAATGCCCTCATCAGGTATATTATATTTAATGGCTACTTTCACTAAAAATTATCCAAATCCTTATCATTTCTAGCGACAAAATTGCTTTCAGTTATTACGAGTCTATAACCAGCATCTCTCATAATATTTCTTAATTTTTTTTATCATTAGCTATATTAAAATTTCCTGTGACTACGTGGCCATAGTATTCATTTATGAAGTCATTGTACCGATAACACACACATACACAATCATTCAACAATTCTGAATTCATATCAGAATAATAATTGGAGATCAATCTACCGAACCTTTTTTTATTATACCTTAAAACACTTTTTATAATTATATTTTTAATTGGAAATAGATGCAAGTATTTCTTAAAAATACCTGAAAAAATTATATTATTGAAAGGTTTGTTCAGAAACCAATATGTGCAATATTCTGTTTCCTTTTTATTATCTATATGCATCTTAATATCCAGGTAATTAATAAGGTACTTGCGTAGATCTCCCATATCATAATCTTGTTCATCTGGAATTTTACCTAGTACTTCCCTAGCACAATTTTAATATCCTCCTTCTTCAACCTGAATATGAAATATTTAATCTTTTTGACGTTGAAATAACTTTTAAAATCCTTTGCTAATTCTAAAATGTTATTGTCGATAGTATTTGTATCTTTATGTTTCCTTTTTTTAAGTTTACCTCTAGTGTTTCTAACATTTTTATATTTATATTTGTCTTCCGTCTAAAAATATTTCAAATTATATTTCCGTTTCAACACTGGAAGAACAATTCTTCATTATAAATTACATTTAGACCATATGGGTTAATCGTTTAAAAAATCGTATTAAAAATCTTTCTACCATATAGTTTTTTCATTTTATTGAGAATAATCTAAATTATATAAAGGTATATGTTTTCAAATGCATGCATAATAAAATGTGTAATTTCAATTCTACATAAATGATTTCCATTCTTATATCTTTTTGTATCTGATTTCTAATGATTCAATCTTATATGAACATGATTAGTTTCTGACCTATATATTTATATTCGCAGATTCTATATTTCATCATGTAAATGCAGTTGCTCGTTCTGTAGAATGTAAACATGGATTTTTCATTTCTCTGTTCTTTAACCATCATGATGCATGTCTTGCGCCTTTATCTCTACAATTTTTATATTTGTATTTTAAGTCACTTAAATCCTATGAGTAATTAACATAAAAAGTCTCCGTAAAATTTTTTATTTGTTTTCATGAAGTTTCTATGAGATCTCCTTTTAAATTTACATCTATAGTTAATAGATATTTTCGCAGTTAAATTATTATTCCAAAAAATTCAAGTTTTATATTTTTTAGTATAATTATTTCTAGAACCCTGAACGCGCTATCGAGAAAAAAAAAATATCATCATTTTTTGAACATTTTAATTTTAATTTTTTTTATATACTGACCCGTTATGTCTATAGCTATTTCTATATATATTAATATCACGTCAATCCATCAATATATCTCAAGGAGCAGTAAAAATTACCTAAGATCTCCAAAATACTAATAGAGATCAAAATTACAATAATGGTCATTTTTTTGAAGATAATACACACATCATAATAATACACATATCACACCCAGCACTGACAAACAAGCCAAATTCCTAGTCTCTAATTATATATATATATATAAATATAATTATTAATTATTTAATTTAAAAATAAAAATATTGAAAAAATTACATAAAAATTCGGAAGAAAATAGAAGAGATAAGGAAAGATAGAAATAGATAATTGAAAAAAGATAATAATTTAAAAATAAAAATGATAAACTAAATGGAAATGAAACTATTTAATACTGCCACTGGATTAGTACCATGGAAATCTGCTTATACATGTATTAATGATCAAAACTTTGCAATAAGTTAAACAGCTCTATTTTAAGGCAATCAAAAGGCAAAAATATTATTATTGAATAAGTTAAAATGAAAAAACTAAGTAAAAGTATAAGACAAACTCTAATTTAAATGTAAATTCAAAGAAAACCAAATTATCTAATACAACGCAGCTTTAATACAAAGAAATATAATTAAAATTAAGAAACAAAACAAGAAAAAAAAAAGAAAATCACCCAACTTTAAACAGTCTTATTGATATCTTTTTAGTCCTAAATTAAAACTTGACACTGAAAATTAAAATCACTAAACTTAATTCTAAATCTGAATTATAGAGGGTAGTATCGCCCTCTATAATTCAGATTTAGAATTAACGGAAAAAACCATCTAAAATAAAGTTAGAAAAAGATTTTAACGAGGATTATTTAAAATATTTCATGCAAGAAATATTCAAAGAAACCCAAAATGTATTAAATACATAAATCAACTAAAGAAGAAAATTACTCTATTTTATAATTTTAAAAATAATGTATTTTATAAATTTTATGTTATGAATTAGTTTTTAAAGATTAATTAGTTTATCAGCTTTAATACAAGCATGAAAGAAATAATTTAAACTATTTTGAAAATTTAAAGGTGTATTAACTAATTTAACATTACGTATGATATAATTATGTAAAATATTCCTAAAAATATTCAAACTTATGTTGCTAATAAAGAATGGTACTTTATTAACAGAAAGAATGTAGCTATCGCTTTTGCCATATATATTACTATAAATCCTGTGATTTACAACTTTTAAGTTAATATCTAAATAACCTGTCTCATGAAAATTTTTATTAATTTGTATCAGATTTAAAAAAAGAAGGATAAAAATAATAAATCTGGTTCAAAATTAAAGTTAAATTTAAAACTATAAAAATTATAAAAATTAGTGCCTATAAAAATTGTTCATAAAAATGCAAATATTAGCAAGACTACTATTAACTCTCCACCCTGAGGTATTCCCGATTTGTTAATATTTCTTATCATTATAAAAAATATAATTTTGCATAAAACAAGATTAATTAGAAATTTAAATTTCTTCTAATATATTGAACTATTATTTTTCATTTTTAAAATTAACAAGAAAATGTTAATTTAATCTTCTTCTTCGAAGATTTGTTTATTCAACTGAATTAAACAGATCTTAAAAATAATAACTATAAATTGAGTAAATCTCTTAATCATTAATATGTTTAATAATTTCAAAACTACTTTTATTGATAATAATCTTATCAAAATCCTCAATAGTGTTTTTGTAATAATTTACAAGCTTTAGTAATGTAAGCATTGAAACAATTAGTCACAGTTCTAAATTTAATAGGTTCTTTATGAAATTGAGGAGTTTAAAATATATGAGGAAATTTTACAATATTAAGCTTTAATACTAATTGAAATTTATCTACCACTACTTGTAACTTTATTAAAAATATAATTACTAAAAAAAATGTTTATTAATCATAATAGCACTAAAACATTTAGCAAATAATGGGATAATTTCTAGGGACCACATCAATGCAACATCGGGACATAAAAAGAAAAAGAAAGTAAAATATTTTTTTTTCTCTCTAAGTACTACGAAGATCTTAATTTTTATTTAATCTATTGTAAATATCTATTAAATATCAATTTTATGAACTGATTACTTTAAGAATATTATAATAAAAATTAGGGAGTTTAAGTATGGCTGATTTGATTTGAAAAGGAAAGGTGAAGCATTCATTTAAAAAAGTTTTTGTTTGATATAATTAACATCTCGTTGAATATGCATTTCTTTCAAAAATAATGATTGCTTTTATGGAATAAAATTAATTAGAGTATTAATTCATGAATTTTTCTCGCATATGGAGATGATTTCAGGTATTCGAACTTAAGGGACTTGATTGAGCAACTTTAATTAAAACTGGAATTTTTTTTTTCAAATTCTTTTTAAGTTATTGAAAATAAGAAATTCTAATGAATTAATGGCATGAAAAAAATACTGTGTTTAATATAATGTATGACTTAAGAAATAGTTAGTTAATTTTTATTCTTTATCGACGAGTATGTTAATATAAATATACGTACATCGTTTTGAAGAAGAGCTAGTTACAAAATAATTGTTTAAAATGCTACTTAGTAAAATAACTATAGTACTCTTGGTAAAGATTTGTTAACAATTATAATTTTATACTTACATTAGAAAGCCAAAATGAATATAAATGTTAAAATGTTACTCTTGGGTATTTAAAATGCTATAATTAAAGGACGTCATAGTTACTTTTGGGAATATTTGAGCTCACAAGACAGTGCTAATTTTCAAAACTTTTAGACTAGAGCTGCAACAGTAAGGGGAAATATATTTTGCACGAATGGACATCTCTGTGTGAAACAATTATTTAATTATTTTCTTTTGAATTCTTGATTTAGAATACCCAGAAATAAATTAATTAACTGTTCATGAATAAGTTTAGTTTGGTTTTGTATGAAAAATTATAGTTTTCATAAGTGCTTACACAGTTATTTCTTTATAATTTTATTTATATTTACTAATAATTTATCAAGTTTAATTTGATGATAATCATAAGATTCTTCGATGTTGATTTTATAATTTTAACATCGAAAAGAAATAATGTGACTTAAAGCGTTCTATATTAAAATTCATCGGAATTGATATATACGAGAAATCAATCACTAAAACATTTTAACTTGTGTAATACTTAATACATTTAACTGTGGGAAAATTTATCAGGCATTTATAGTTAAGTTACTGTATTCAATTTCTTATAAATGTTTCATAAATAGTTATGCATTCGTAAAAGTAATATTTAATTATAAAACATTAGTTAACTCCTTAATTGTATGTATTTTTCTTTTCAGATTTAGATGAAAAATATTAATACTTTATGATTTATCAAGCTTAAAACTAAGAGAAAATCATTATGATTGATACGATAAGCTTGAAAAATATTCAAGAACTGATAAATATATTTTTCCTTCTTCTAATTTGACAAAACTGTATCGTTTAAAAAGAAAAAAGAATATCGTTTTCAAAATTAAATGATGTAATTCGACGAATATATCTGCAATAAGCGCACTTTATTTATATTTTCAAATTAAAGTATTTCAATTTCAGTTTAAAACAATACGCAAAATCACAAAGACGAATCTTTTAATTAATTTTACAGAATTTTTAAATAAGCTTTCCAGACAAGTAAATGAAGATATTTAGGATTACTTTCTAAATGCGGAATTAAATACTTATTCGATCTTAAATGTTAGATATATATTTAACAGTAATTTCTAGAATACAATTTTTTTATCCTTTAGCATACACTACAAGAATTCATTCAAAAATAAATTAGAAATACGTGTTTCATTAAAAATATATGAAAGTTAAATGAAGTTAAAGAAGACTGAATTAAGTAAGATTAAAGATGCTAACGTTTAATTACAGTAATTATTCTTTGGAGGATAATTGAAAAAAATGTTTCTATTAAAAATCTTTAGATTCTTTAATGAAAAACTTTTTCAATGGATCGAAACTGGATAGCATTTCAATGTAACTATCAGAGTAACATGGTTGGGACTCTTTTAAGAAAAATCCTATCTTGATAATGATACTACATTTTCAGAATATTTTAGTTATTTTAATTGTAAGCAACCACTCTTTAATCCGGCATTCGATGGCTCGACACATTCTATATTCCGGCGCCAATTGTAACGTTCTCTATCAGATTTTTCTTGTGGGTGTGGGAGTTTGTTGACTTTGAACCACCAGGTCGTGACACAGTGTTGCTCGCATTTTCACCCAGTGTTCTTCTAACTATCAGTTTTTGTTTATTATCAGGGCTTATGGCCATCTTCCAATTGTGGAAAATAAGCATTTTATAATATTGGTCTCAGATTGTTCATATAAACAAAACTATTTTTTCCCCTTCCTCGTTAAATTACTCCTAAAACTTTAATTTTATTTTTCAAATTCTACACTTTTTCAAAATTTCTCAAGAACCTCCTTATTGACAGCTCCACCAATAGAAATATAGCTCTGACGCTCACATCTCCCCACACCACTACCAATAGTCAATGGCTTATTAGATTCCTTTCAATATAATCCGATTTTGGTAATTCTCTGTCACTATTTTTTTTCAAAACCTTTTTCAAGTAAAATTTAATTTATTTTAATTAAAGTGCAAAGCATTTCTTTTAACTAAAAGGCAGCGTAATTTTAATATCTTAAATTTTCTTATTGTAAGTTAACCATGGGTAAGATTTTGGAAGAAGTATTGCGCCTAATGTTATTCCAGTGCTGTTATTATTTCAAATGCTGAAAAAATTATGTGCTCCGTTAAACCCATCGACCTATTTCAATATAGCGTTTCTTGTTTTCTAGCAAGTTACATATCACGTTTGTACAATATTACATTTGTGTACATACAGTGCACTGCACAGAAAATGTTCTCGAATCTCAGCAGTTATTTTTCAAATGCTAATAAAACTAACAAGCGTAAACATGCGACTGTAGTATTTGTATGATTAACATTTGGAGTATCACTATTTGTTATAATTAACATTGTACTGTATAATTTTTTTTGCACTGTGTTTTTTAATCCGTACAAGAATATTCAACTAAACTAACATTCATTGTTTGAATTTATTGTGTAGTTGCTAAAATAACGAAATACTTTGCCAAATATTTATATCTTTTACACCGATTCAGAATGTGCGTAAATAATGATAACATTCAACGTTTAAATTTTTATCTAGAAAGATTTATCTTTGCTATCTTTGTTAAAACTATTCACGCTCGCTAATCCGGTACATTCGTGGTTTCAAAAGTGTTGGGTTAAAGAGTTCTTACGACATTGTATAACTTAAGTAATATGACTGTAATTCCTTTTTGTGTAAAAATTTCATAATGGAAGTTTGAGTAAATTTTAAGGCATTTGTATCGATTATTTTTTCCTAAAAAGACAGCATTAAATACTGTAATAATTATTTAATATGACAGGTATCTTTTTAATTGTATTCGGTTTATCCAAGCTTTTAGTAGAGAAAGGTACTCATCATACTTAATAATTTATTATTAAATAATATTATTGTTTTTTTAAATATGTATTTTAACGATATATTTTATAACGGTTTCAATTCGGTAATATAGAAGCAAGTATGTATTATATATACAAACTTTCTGCTGTTCTTTTGAAGTGATTTCACAGAAGACGTTTTAACAGGGTTTAAAGCAAAATTCTGAAGAGATGCCGAATGGTAATAAAGTAATTGTTCTTTTTGAAGTATTATTCAAAACGCTATTTTTACTGAAAATTCTTTAGATTCATTATTGAAAAATGTTTCCTATGGATAGTGACTAGATGACATTTCTCTACAATTATCAAAGTAATATGGTTATGATTCTTCAAAGTATTTAGTTCAGTAACGACAATGATTCTAATTTTTCACAATATTTTAATTTTTTTATTGTATATTATGTAATTAAAACAATTCGACTACTGTTTCTAATTATATGAAAATAATTTGATAGAAATGGAGGCAAATGTAATTATATAAACTGATATCGAATATTTTCTTATAACTTATAGCATAAAATATATATTGTAGCATAAAATATAAAATATGGGATTACTACTAAGGCATTCAAATAATGGAATTCAATGTAACCGACCACTTAGTTGAGGAAATTACTTATAATAATTATTAATTTTTCTGAAATACTATAATTGTTCGAAACATGTATTTTTAACCATATATTTTTTTTAGTTTCAGAGCAATAAACATGCCTTAGTTAATATTAATGCCAATTTTCTGTTTTTTTAAAGAAATGATTCCCACAATGGTGTTTAGTTGGTTTTTTAGCCAAGTTTGAGTATTTTAAGAAAGTGCTCAATTCAAAAAGTAATCAATTCAGATAAAAATATAGAATAGTGCCTCCCAATAAGAGACACTAACCGTAAGAGGCCTTTTATCCTTTAAGTAGAGGTGTTCCCTTTAATAAATTTTTAATACATTAAGGTTCCTATTAATAAGAGGTAAAAACATAAAGATTCATATTAAAGGGATCCAAAATAATTTCCCGTTAAACAGAGGTATTCCTTATTCGGAGATGTCCCTCTTAGGAAGTACTACTATTCCTTTAATGAAATATTAAAATTCAAAATAAATTCACATTGTGATATTTCGCTTGAAAAATTTAGTAATTATTTTTCCTAAAGCATGTAACTATTAAAACCAGAATTGTCAACTCAATTCTGCCTTATTATTAACAGTGAGTATAAGAAAAAAATTTTTTGGAGGAGAATATTAAAAAAGACTAATTTTTCCTCTAATAGTGCAATAAAAAAATAAATAAACTGAAATAAAATCAATCATGAAGGGAACTAAAAACACTGAAAGTCTTATATTCTCAGTGTATGAGTACTTTCTAATTTAATTTTAAAGGAAATATTTTATTTTACCTTTTTATTTATCTTGGAATTATACTACTATAGACGGTATATTATTGGCATTCTGTTTGAACTCAACTGTTCTGTGGAAAGAAATTACTTACCATGGTTACTAGTCTCCTCTGTAACGGTATATTTTTTTAAAATTTAAATATGTATTTTTAATTATATATTTGTTTACAGTTTAAAGAAATTAACATGTATTTATTAGTATATTTGTGATATTTTTGCTGTATCTGTAAAACGATTCCATACAAGGAAGTTTAATTGGTTTTTTGAGTCAAATTGTAATATTTTAAGAAGGGGCTCACAACAAGTACTTAAAATAAAAATTGTACTGAAACCTCGAAATCAAAAACAGATCCCTTTTTCTTTACTAAATTACAAATAGAAGTTTTAGGAAAATTTGTACTTGGCTTAAAAATATTTTACGAAAACTTATCAGTTTGATTTATATCGAAGCATTATTAGAATTGATTACATATTATCTAAACAATATACAAACATTTTAAAAAGAAAAATTAGCGAACATTAAGTTTTCTAAAAATTCATAACCGTAATTTGTAAAAATCTAGCATGATTTCACAAACATTTAATCAGGGAAAATTATTTGAATACATTTCTTAGTAAACAGTACAAGCAAAGATAGTAGAGAGAATAATATTTTGAAACCCTTCACTTCTCATAGTAAAATTCTTGAGGTAAATAAACATTTGGGAAACATAATGATGATGCATACTAAATTTCTTTTGCAAACACAGTTTCTGAATGGAAGTTACGTGTCGGGAAAAGTTATTTTAGAGTATAAAGGTTTTACGTGTTTCTCCGGAACAAGATATAAAGAATACATAGCATTTGATAAAAATAAAATAGAGCTCGAACTGAAACTTCTAACGCTATAATAACAACGCCCCTTTGAGGTAAAGAATTACTAAATTTGGTTACATTTTATTACTTTTAAAAACGCTTATATTTTTTTCAGAATCTAGTTATTAATTTCATCCACGATGAAAGAAATTCTGTTTAAAATTTAGCTTATGATATCAGATGAAAGTACGAAGATAAAAAAAATGCAAACATATCTAAAATAATTATCAATAATTTCAAAGAAAATCAAAAAGGGATTACTCAACAGAAAATTTCAATATATATTTCTTTTACTAAATATATTTATTGAATTATTTGATTTGATTTTCTTACGATGTCAGGGAACAGATATTCATTAGTCAGTAGAAGTTTGAAGAATTTAAAATTTATATGAATTTCCTTCATTTATTTTATTTAATGAATGAGAATAAAAACATAATAGAAAGCAGTCTGAATTATATGTTTATTTTAAATGCAAAAACAACTACATAACTAACATTTTAGAGGGCACATTAATCTTAAAAAAGATTATGAAAATGAATTGGGATTTACGAATAAAAATCATGAGATGGGATTTGAAATGTCTTTGAATTCTGAAACTTTACTCTAAATTTTTCCTTCTTTGTTACATAAAGAAAATGTTTCGTTAATTTGCTTTGTTCTATTATTGAAAGTTTCTTATTAATTTTTAAATTTCAATTAAATTAATCGTAGCTTAATACTAGTTGTAGCTTTACGAGGCTAGATAAATTGAATCCAATTTTGTATTCAAAATTAAATTTTATCTCATGAACTTGATCTATATTTTATAATCAAGATTACTTTATTTGTGTTCTTTATTACTTTCCAGTATTAAGAAAGAAGGTTTTAAATTGCTTTTGAAGTAAAAAAAATGTTGAACTGAAATACACTACTAGCCATTAAAAATGTTTACCAAGAAGAAATGCAAATAACAAAATATTATTTATTGGACAAATATATTATACTGGAAAAAACAATTGATTAAATTTTCAAGAAACTTGGAAACATAGATCCTGAGAAATCGGTATCCAGAATAATATCCATGGTATCAATAACAGATTTTATACGCCTGGACATTGAGTCAAACAGAGATTGCAGGGCATATACAGGTCCAGCTGCCAATGTAGCTTCAACATAACGCCACAGCTCATCGACTATAGTGACTGGCGTATGGTGACGAGCCAGTCATTCAGCAACCATTGACCAGACGTTTTATATTGGTGAGAAATCTGGAGAATTCTCTGGCAAGTACAGTAACCGAACATTTTATGTATCAAGGAAGGTCATTAAAATATTGACAACATGCGGTTGTGTATTATCTTGCTGAAACGTAGCTCTTCGCAAAGCTCGAAGAAAGTGTAAATCCATGGGCCTTAACACACCAGAAATGTACCGGCCACTGTTCAAAATGCGAACAAGCGGTGAGCGAGACTTGCATCCAATGGCACCCTATACCATTACTCCAGAAAATGGGTCAGTATGATAATGTCGAATGCTTCTGATAGTGTGCGTTCTCAACGATTCCCATCAAATGCGGATGCGACCATCTTAATGCTGTAAACAGAACCTGAATTCGTCTGAAAAGACGACGTCACGCCGTTTCTGCGTCCAGGTTCGTACCATTAAGGTGCTTCTATCTGTGATGTAGCGTCATGGATCATCGAGCTGACGCTTACGATGTTCGCAGCAGCATGAGCCACCAGCTGTCACACCATTCCTTTGTTATCTTGCAAACGATTCCATTTCTTGACTCAAGGCTCGTGATGTGGCTGCACTATCCATTAACGTCAAGAGGGTAATATATCTGTATTATCGACTGTTAGTGATAGCGGGCCATTGAGATCTAACACGACGTTCCATAGTACCCTCCTGAACTCATCGATTCCATGTTCTGAAGACAGTCATAGGATCTTGATCGAAGTGAGCAGAAATACTGTGATATGAATCCCGATAGGTCACCATTCGATTTCTATCAAAGTCAGAAAATTTCTGGTAAGCATTTCACCTTTTTACACGAGGTATCACAACAGTTTTTCAACAAGCAACAACGTTCAAATGTAGTTTGTGTATGAGAAACCTGTTGAACAATTTCTTCAATTAAGTACATTGTAAGTGACGCTAACGGCCCCTTCTTTGCATTAAAGTGTTGATACATAAAGCGTCTTTTTCCTGTTGTGTAAATTTCGCATGTGTAGTTTATCGCCTTTTTTGGTGTAGCAATTTAAATGATCAGTAGTATAACTTTAACCATTTCGGAATTTAAGATTAATTTATTATTAGGTGACATTATATGTTAGAAGTTTACCAGTTTCATTGAAAGAGCAATATAACTACTTTAAATACAACATTAAGAGCACATCCCATGACGTAAGTAAAAAAACATTCACAACGTGCAAATGCATTTTAAAAGTTTAAGACGCCTACATTTATATAAATTTTGTAGCATTAATCTAATTTCAATATTTACTCAAACATTGAGCATTGGCTATTATTGTAACTTTTCTTATAAAATTCAACTAATTATACCCTTCATGAACAATTTACAGCTTCAGTATTTATTAACAAAGTTGCAAAATGCTGATTCAATAGAAAATGCAAATTTTTGTCATATTTTACGTGTATTATTCAGTGATTCTTTTTTGTTTATTGTAAGAAAGTATTAAAATCAACTCTGTTGATTTAATTTCACCTTATTTTTTTTATAACTGTAACAATAAAAATCCTCTTTAGAACAGACTATTAAAAATATAAATTTTTCCTCTTGTGTTGCAATGAAACATTTAAGAAAATGAAAATATGTTACGTATCAGTCATGAAGAAAGTTAAATATTAACTCCTTACAATGAAAATGTTACATTCTTAAAATATTTTCTTATTCAGTTTCAAAAGAAAGTTTTTCTTATATCTTTTTATTTATCTTGGTGTCTATAAATGCAAGTTATAGTCACTGTGAAAAGAGACCTATAGTTTATAATAATTTAGTTATTAAACAAATAAAAAATAGTTGCCATAGAATATAAAAAAAATGTTATATGCTTTTTATTCTGCTATCCAAATATAAAATAATTCTAAGTTCTTATTTATTTTACATGAATATTTTTAGAATTTCGATATTACTTTTTCTTCCTTTGAGTATAAATTCAATTAATCTATTAATTTTAATCTTTTGCATCAGAGTAAGCAAATTTTGTTATCTAACTGAATTTTCGATTTTTTAAAAATATTAATTATGTTTAAAATTCGTTTTTAAAGAAACAAATGTAATTATCTTTTCCTAAAAAGATGTCACTTATTTGATTAAAGCTATTCAAAAGGAAAATTCCCTATGCGCAAAAAAATAACTTTGAATAAAGCTTTTTAGCCATGACAGTATTTAAATACATAAAAAAATGATTAAAATCTTTTACATGAATGTAAAAAGTAAACTCAAAGCAAAGTTAATCCGAGATATCTATCTAATTTTAATTACATTAAAATAAATTTTATATCAGTAATTAATTGTTAAAATTTAATGGATTAAAAAATAAATTAAATATGCGCACAGATATTTTTAACAGATGACTGTAAGAATTCGAAACCTCTGTTGATAGATTTATTATTTGAACGCTAAGAATTGTAACTATATGTCTCCTTTATTTTCATTTGTCAAATGCAGTACACCTGTAATTTATTAATTAAAAGAATCGTTCGTTAATGAAACTTTAAGAATGTACTTTTTGGATTGTAATATCTTAAGTGGTTAAAAATAATTGTTTGTGTGTGTGTGAGAATAGAATATTCTGTTTGAAAGGAAATAGTGCATAGAAATATTAATTGATCGAAGTCATGAATTCCAAAGATAACAACTAACTAAAATAGGACTGAAAAGGTTTTTGGAATTATATATATATATATATATATATATATAAACTTAGAGCCTGAAAGAATTATATTTTTCCTATTAAACTTTAAAGTATAATTGACTATTACAACAATATTTGAATATATTAAATAATTTAATTTTGTTCACTTAGTCATTAATTTATTCTTTATTATTTTTTTATGGTTATTGAATAGATTTAAGTGATATGTATTATGCAAATGAACACATTTTTTTTCAAAAAATATTTTTTCGTTTAAAGTAACTTTGTATAGCAAAACTTAATTTATTGTTTGCTTCTTATATATAAGTAGTACTATAAAAACACATTTATAAATGTATAAAAATCTAAAATTAAACTTTGTGAATAAAAAAAATCAAAGTGTTTTACATTCTTAGTGAAATATGTATCTAAAATATTGAAAGGGGAATGTAGATCTCCTTTAATTAACTTCACATGAATATTTCTAAATCTGTAGCAGATGTTTTTAATATAATAATGACTTTAAAATTATTTTCTCAGTTTTAAAAATTACTTTATAACAACTTTATTACATTTATTATACTTATATTCCTCTAATTATATTTAAATTAAAAATCAATTAATACCTTTCTAACTGGTTTTTTTCATTCTCCGATATAATTGGGATTTAATTTCAATTTTCTTGCAAAAATCGAATTCTTATTACAACTATTTTATTTAATAAAATATTAAATTTCTCATTCTCTGACATCTCCGTAACATTTTATTACAATATCTCAATAAAAGGATCAATATGTCTTGTTTTAACATTTTTTGTGAAATCGATTGACAAAATTCAACAATTAAAATGAATAATAAATTAATTGGAAAAATTTCTAGCATAGAATTTTTTAGTCAAGCCCTTTATAAAAATCGTTTCAAGGTTCTTTAATATTTGCAATACCGATGTCTTAACACTAAATTTGATTTTATCTTATGTGGATTTAAAAAAAAGAGTTTTTCTTGTAATTCACACAGAACCTTTTACAAATTTCAGATTCACGGAAATTAAATATGGAATTCTCCATTGAGATAATTTTATTAGAAGAAAAATGAACCGATAAAAGAAAAAAATATTTTTTCTGAATTAAGTGTCTTAAATTTTGGTTTTATTCTCAGTACAATTAGCAATTTGCATCAAATGCGACATTAATTCAATATTGTGACAATTATTTATGAGCTAACGTGCATTTGAGAAATCCTGAAATTAATATCACGAATTAAGTTTTCATATCATAGGAATTCATTATAATTTTATGTTATAGTCTGTTTATATTTACTCATAATGCTTTCCAGAACACTATTTCATCGGGTTCGTTGAAAATATTATAGTTGTTCTATAACATTTCGATATGAATATGATTTCCTTTTAGAGAGAATATCGTTCAAAATAAGTTTTTACCTTCATCAGATTCTAGAGACAATAAATGTAGATTGAAAAATATTTTTCTGTGCTAAAATATAATGTTGATCAATTGCTTCTTAGCCCCTATAATTTTAGTATTATCTCCCCGTGTCTAACAGTTAATAAAAAATGCTGTTGACCTTTCTTTCTCTCTGCACCCCCCCCACACACCATAAAGTTTTAACTATTACTAAGAAATAACCGAGATATCTGGATAAAATTTATTCTGCATTCATAGAGCTGTATATACTGATCTGTTTGGTTTCAGAAAGTTGTAGAATGAAGCAATCCACAATGTGGAGACGATATGAATTCAATCCTGATTTCTAAAGTGGTGGCCTTCAAAAGGTAAATAAATTCGGGAGAAATATACGACTCTGAACTGGGATTATGTAGAGAGGTCTTGAGAATAATAAATAAAAATTAAACCTCTATTTCTATCATTTTTAGTTATTATGAAAACTTTATAAACTTATAATCTAAGATAATAATAGATACTTTACAATAATGCTTGTTATTTTAATATTCGGTTTCCTGAAATCTAATAGATCAACATTAATAGCTGTAATTTACAACAGTACGTGCATAAGGATCAGTTAACATGCAGAATAAATTTTATTCAGATAGTAAAAATTGAAACTTTATTATTCCCGGTGTATATATATATATATATATATACAAACAAATATACATTACAGATCTAACTATCACACTTCAGTGAATTACATTATAAAAAGATGGTACAAACCAAAAATCAGAAATTCAACCGCAGAGGAAGGAAAGAAGGTAAACATAGGAAACATATTCAATTACACTTCAAAATACAGGATTACAATTAAATAATCATCTGAAACATTTTACAACAATTAAAAAAAAATAAATAAAATGAATAATATTAACTAACCCAATAATTAATTCACAAAAGTAAGCAAACTGAAACATAATAAAGTATAAAATACTTACCAACGGCACTTTATCATAGATATAACATGTTGGACCGTTTAAACGACTAATTTACAAAAAGAATTAAATTATTTACCTTATCCAAAAAAATTGAACAATTTGTATTAAAAAAACAAAACAGAAATTTCACACACACTTACAAACGGAATTAATTCTGCACAATTTCACACCAGTACTTCATTTTCTTTACTCCTTGAATGATTTCACCACTAAAGTAAAAATTCTGATTGATCGATTTCAAGGAAAAAAAAATATTCACTTAAATTAACTTATAAAAACTTACAGAAAAATAATTGAAGGAAACCAATATTTAACCTATTTAAAAAAAAACCTAATAATTAACTTATTAAAAAGTGCTTTAAGAAACATAAGGAGAAGAAATACAAAAAAAAAGTGAAAAGAAAGTAGAAAATGAAAAATAGGCAGCAAACAAACATTAAAAATGTGTCATCATCTAGAGAGAGAAAAATACATGTAATAATGAATATAATAATTATTATAAAGAGAGAGCAAAACAGAGAAAGAAGGAGGATATAAAGTGCAGGATTATATATATATATATATATATATATATATATATATATATATATATGCATATAAATACATACATGGAGTAAGCAAAACTAACAATTAAAAAAATTGTTTTAGTAACATTTATACTTTTTATATTTCAATATTTCTTTTTTAAAAATCTATAGAATAATCAGTTTTTGCACAGGATAAATAGAAATTATTTAATTTATCTTGAAAATTGATAGGGAAATTAACTAATTTGATGTGTATCAGTAAACGATTATATAATATATTTCTAAAAATATTTCAATTTAAATTATAATCAAAAATGGTATTTTATTAATATGGAAACAATAGCTGTTTGTGTTGTCATAAATATCACTAAGAATGTTCTGTATTAAAATTAACTTTAAAATACATCAAAATAACTTAAAATCATCGCTATTTATACATTTATATTAAAAAAAACGTAGATAAATATCAGCTGGATAAATACTGGCAGAATTCCTTGAGGAGTGAATTTAATTTATTTATAGTTTTTTCTATTATAACTAATATTCTCTTTTAGTACAAGTTTAATAAGGAATTTAAATTTTTCTTCAGATGTAGAGCTATTAATTTTCAATTCTTCATAATTAGCCAAAATATTCTTAATAAATCATCTAAATCTATGGAATTAAGCAAAGCTTCAAAATCATAACTATAAATAGAGTAAATGTCTTTTATCTTTTATATAATTGATTAATAATTTCATAACTAATTTTTATTAATAGCAGTATTAGCAAAATTACCAATAGTGTTTTGTAAGACATTTCAAGCTATATTGATGTAAGTATTTGAACCATTTGTCGCAATAAATTTAATAGGAACATTATGAAATTTAGGAATATATATATATATATATATATATATATATATATATATATTAGTTATAATATGTCTTCAATTATTCAAAATAATTTTTTTACATGTGCTAAAGATGATTATCCAATAACTAATTTTTTAAATAGCAAATTAAAATTTTAAAACTACGAAATTGATTAATGGTAATTTATTTTAATAATTTTTAATAAAGATTTTCTTTGATTTTCCTTATATTTTTAATTTTTTTCCCCTTCTTTTTCCTAATTTTTAAAATATTTTGTTTTCTTTTTTAAATATTTTCTTTATTATTTTTTTAATTATTAAATTTTTAAATTTTATTATTATTATTTATTAATTTATTTTTGATTTCTTAAAATTTTATTATTTAAATGTTTTTTCTAAGTTTTGTTTAGATTTGTTTTTAGATTTAGTTTTGAAATAGTTTGTTATACCACACCGCGTTGCTACATTGTATTTCCTTGCATTTTTAAATTTCGCTAATAATTATATTCGTCTTTTAGGATTTCTTTTTTAAAATTTTTGATATAGTTTGCATTTTGATATAAAATTTGAGATTTTGTTTGAAGTTTTTGTTTCAATATTATTAGTAAGTTGCGATGGACTATGATTGGTTATTTTTAGATTGGTATTTTGGCTACATTTAAATATTGTTTTATAGATTTTAGTGTTTGTATTTTGACAATACTTATAAGTAGTTTCTTCTCGTGGCAAGATGGAGTAGTGTCTAGCTTCGTAACCAATTTTCGTCTAATTTTTTCTGATTTTCAAGCACTTTTATGACTTGAAATAAAGCATCAATGGTTGTTCTATGAGAATAAATATTTCTTCTAAATTTAATTTGTTTATGTTATGTAAATTTATAAATTTGTTTGCATTTCTTTGTATTACTGTATGTAATATTAATTAACGGGGAGTGTTATAATTGAAAATTTTTGATTTTTCTCCTAAATGTTTTTTTGTTACAAAAGGAATTTTTTGGGCTTTTCGTTTGTTTTCCTTTTTAATTTTTGATTTTAATTTTTAAAATTTTTTCAATTTATGTTTTGGGTGTTATAACCCCTTTTTAATAATATATTTTGGTGAAGGGGAGAATTAGGCCGATGTGATTCTAGAATTACCCAGCTCAGCATGCTACAACATACAATGTATTATTTCCCAGTTTTGTATTTGAAAAAAAATTTGAGATTTTTTTTTAAATTTTACAAATTTTTCCAGTTCCTTGATGTTTTATTTATTTTCTACTATTCTGATTTATAATTATACTAGGTTATTATAATTATAAAACGCTATTTAATTTCGAGATTGATGCTGCTACAGAAGAAGTGCGCATGCACCAAATGCAAGCGGCTGACAGCTGTTTAGTGTGAAGCTATCTCATTCAAATGCAATGCCTCTCGTTTCTGTAAACAAATCCGTATACACATAGCCTTAATTCGCATTAGAGTTATTTTTTTTTGTTTCGCCAGAAAAATAATAAGTGAGTGACGAATTGTAGAGGAATTTCCCTTGGAACTTGGAAAAACCTCTACTAAGACTTGTAATTTATTGAAAGAAGTGTTTGGAATGAATTTTTATCGCATGCACGTATTTTCGAGTGGATTAAGCGTTTTCAAGATGGCAGAGAAGGCGTTAAAGATGACTCTCACCCGGGCCACCTTTCCCCTTCAAAAACGGATGATAATATCGAAAAATAAGTGATCTGATTCGATCTGACCGTCGTTTAAGTATTCTTGCGACTGCTGAAACTGTAGGAATTGACAAAGAATCCACATGGCAAATTTTTACGCCAACTCAATGCTCCAGCTTTTTCTCTTTGTCTGTCAAGTGGTTTCTAGCTAAGTATAGCATTCCAGTATTAGACCTTCCCCTTTAATCGATCGATCTTACATCATGTAACTTCTATATGTTTCCTAGAGGGAAATTTGCATTAAAATGATCAAGATTCGAGTACGTTGAAGTTGTGAAAGGGAAAGTGGTACTCGTTCTGGAGGAGCTGACAGAAGACTTCCAGCACTGTTTCGAACAATGGAAGATTTGCATGGAGCGTTGTTGGGATGGAGGAGAGTTTATATTGAATGTGATAACCACTAAATACGTATAAGATCAAAATAAAAGGTTTTACAGCGTAAGTCTTGTTATTTAACAGCTCCACTTAATACATTAACCAATTACATATGAAATAAAGTACAAATAAAACTATATGTGAGCAAACAAAAATTATTCAAAAATTGTAAAGATAATAAAAACCTATCAAAGAAGACAAAGGAAGTCAAAATGAAAATAAAGTAGTTTGTGTCTGGCTTTGGATTGACAATTCAGGTTTAAACGTATTTTATGAATATAAACTATCTCACTCAGCAAATTACTTTGTAACAATATGTGTATCCTTAACATCGCTTGAACAAAATTGTATACATTTCTCAGAATACTTTCAAAAAGAATTTCTTTTTTGAAATACTTACTAAAATATAATAAATTTAATTTAAATTTTAAATTAGATTTATTGTACAATTATTTAAATAAGTGAGCTTTTTTATATATAAAAATGAGAATATTCTTACTTACCTTAAGAATGTGGTGTATTCGATTCCTACATTACCAAAAATGGCGGTCATTAGTCCTTCTTCATGATTAGCTGCAAATATATTTGTATAATTATACAAAGTATTAAAATTATTAAGAATTTTTAATTTTTTTTTTGGAAATTAGCAACGTAATTTCCACACATAAAATTATGGAAAAATCTATAAATTATAATAGAAAATAAACTCATTGTAACTAGTTTCGCCCTCTGTTGACTAATATGTAGAGTATTCTATAAATTATATATTTTTAAAAGAAGTTAATATCAAAATTTCACTCTTTAAAAACTGAAATATCAATCGAATGTACAAAATAAATTAAACAAAATAACTTATAATTAATCATCGATATATTTATCAGGCAATAAAAGTATTATAAATTAATTGGACTGTTATATATTTTGCATTTGTGCAAAAAAAGCTTAATTATTTTGCCTGAAATTATGGTAACTAAATTATTATTGTATTGTAGAAAATTTATAATTATGATTTAATAGATGGATATATGTAAATTAGTTCTAGAATAGAGATTTATTAACCTGAAATTAATTGAATCTTTATCATAAAAATATTTCTGTAAGCTTTTTTTATCAATAATTTTCAGTTTTTATGTCTAATATATACTGTTTTTTTTATTATTATTATGTATTTGAATTAAATTTAAATATCTTGGATAAAAAGAAAGATTAGGTTTTCTTCTTGTAAATTATTATTATAATTAAATATGTTTAGATATCTAAAATATTTATAAATAATGAAATTATTTTTACCTATATAGTTTTGTTCATAATAATGTAATTTTATACTGTCTGAACTATTATATATAGTACCTCTTGCGGCATTTATGTAATTTGTTTACATATTTTAACATTAAATTAATAAAATTTTAATTAAATCATTTCTTTCTGGATTTTTGTCTTTTATATATATATATACAAATTTTTAGTTCATAATGAAGGCTTATATCGTTTAATTCTATTGTAATTTTTAATAAGTTATTGTCAGAATTAACGAAAAAATCTTAAAATGCAATGGATAGAGTTTATTATCTAAAAATTGTTAGAAAAGTCAAGTTTTTCAATACTTCTTGGTTGAAATCTTAAAAAAAAATATTAAAAGCCACAATTCGTTAGCTTAAAATTTTGAGTGTACTGCAAAGAAGACCATTGCCAAAAAATGATAACGTTTCAAATATTAAGTAAATTTTCATTATTACTCTATTTTTAGACTCTTGCTGATAAAGTTGATACGAGACTATCAACAGAAATACCGCATATTATATTATTTTTAGTTTTTCATTTTTCCTCTTGTTTCTTAGACTGGTAAGTGTAAACAGTTTAGTTAAATCTGGATTGCGAATAAGAAATGACAAGAAAAATTACTTTCGAAAAGTAGCTTTATAAATTTTTTTTATATTAAATTATATTTACCTCTGCCATCAACTTCGCTTTATGGTAATCAATCTTAATGAAAAAGTTTCAGTCTACTCGTAGATAAAATGAATTTATCATTCTCAGCTTAGGTGTAGGCATTTTATAAATGATACTTTTAGTCCACACCCTTTTAAATCAATACCTATGGAGATTATTCTTGGAATTTAAATGCCTCACAAAATGCCACGAAAAGTCATATCTTATCTGGAATCCAACCCAATAACATGACGTTGCAGCCTACGCCTAGGCACATCCTTTCAAAGTGGATCAGAACGACTGAATGGCATTCAGTTAAAATATCAATTAATTTTGAAAGTTATCATATGCAGTAAAACTTTGATTAACACTTTTTTAGAACGTAATGCTTTTTTAAAGAAAAGTATATTTTGCTATATAGAATAGTGATAATAAATATAAACATTTTTAAAGTTATGAAATTTTTTATTTAAATACCGAATATTACATTTACGTTAGCTAGTTTTTATTAGTAATACGTTTTTAAAACTCTGCACCAAAGTTTGAAATGAATGTATTGGCATTTTAAATATTTTTACAATTATGTATAAATATTCAATACCTCAAACAGAAAATTCATGTATATGATCACTTAACCTTCATTTAAATCTGTTTTCAAAGGTAAATAAATTTTTAAAAATATGTATTATAACTATGAAAAATATCATTTAAACTTCTTAGTATTATTAAAACTAAAATATTTATTTATATTTCGATTGTTCTATTACCTCAGTTTACACGTCAAAAAAATTCCCAAGAAATGATTGAAAACAGAAGTTAAATTATTTTAAAGTAGGACAATTTATAAACAGCTAATTGTCTTAAAACCCCTTTTTTTGGTATTTTCTAATTTGGTTTTCTCATTGGAATGTTTTGCGATTCTATATTTCGATATTGTAGCGAATTAAAATGCTTTGCATTTATTTTATTTTTTAATTATCCTTCCCTTCCTATTGTAATAAATCTACAGAAAAGATAAATATTTTTATTTTAGGTTCTTTCGTCAATTTGTCACCATTTTTATCTTGAAAACTTCGCCATTATTGTCTTGAAAACTTCATATTATTTTTTATTTATTTGTTCTCCTTGATGGTATATTTTATGACTCAACGTTTTCATAATGTGATAAATTGCAATGACTTTATATTTTTTTAATTAGTTTTTTCTATTCCTTGCAGTATCTTTTTCATAGTAATAAGTCTTCTGAACAGCTGAACACAGTTTTTATATTAGGGCTTTTACGTCATTTTTTTGTTACTGAATCCATATTTTATTTCGTTACTGTATATAATGATAAGCAAATATTTTGATTTAACAGCATTTCAGGAAAGCGAACATAATTCATCTTTAATCTGCGTTTTTTTATTATAATTTTGATAAGTAAAAATGAATAAAGGTTTTATATAAATATCGTAACTGCTTAAATCTACATTTTAATCACAGAATTAAATTTTAGAAAGAATATTCAACCCCAGCACATCATCTAGTACTTCGAATATATATTGAAGCAAAAAATGGATTTTGTTTTATATTTTAGAAATTTTCATCAATATTTCGCTATTATGTATTAAATGGGAGAAGAGTAAACATAGAAACAACTTAAAAGATATGCACATTATGATGGGCACTAATAATTTAATCAATTTACACAAGATACATTATGAGAAAATAATTACAAAAGAAGCTGTGAATTTTCATTCCAGTCAAATATATTCATAAAATGTGCTTTTTAAACGGATTAATAATTTACTTAAGATATTTTAAAAAAAAAAAAATTACAACTATTGTTGTTTTTACAATCATAGATTTAAATAGATGTTCTAAAACAATATCTTAATCAAATCTTTTAATACACCGCTTTAGAAATCTTTGCAGCTATGTAACTAAATGTATATAATTTTATTTCTTTGTTTAAATGTAAAAAAAATATTTCATATTTTATGCACATATCACTTTGTAAAATTCAGCTCTTTATCTACTTCTGTTCAGCATAAACAAAGAAACCATTCTCTATATCTGTTTCAATTAATATTATACAAATTTATTCATGAAGCATTCGAAGAAGTGACGAAAAGAAAGAATAATAACACATACAAAGACAAAATGCAATGATATGTACTTTTTTTTTTTATCTAATCGATTTTTTGCTTGAGTATCAACAAACATTCAAAGATATCTAAATAGTAACCATACATTAGATGGATAGTAATAAAAATACTTTAAAATTTGATTAAACTATTTCTTTGCATAAATAAGAAATTTGTGATTAAAAATCTTTGTATGCATCCGTAATTTAAACTAAGTTCTTTCCTTTTCTCTTCATAGCGATTTTAGCCTTTTCTCATAATAAGAATTAGAGAATCAATGGAAAACTTTAAAATTCATTCTAAAAAGCAAACAAGGATTTCTTCGAAAATGAAATTTTATAAAAAAATTAGAAAAAAGTGAAGGAAGGCTGAAAATTTGCACTGAATATGGAATAATTGTGAAAAAGGGTTTTGTAGCTTGCACAAATCAAAGTTAAAATTAACACTGTAATACATTTCTCTAAAGAAACAGTTCTTACTTTCAGAATAATCCTCACACAGTCACAGTTCAGAATAATCGTAAATAGTTCCTTTACGATTTCAATTATTCTTCAAAGAGATTCTGGATCCTCTGAAAATATGAAAATCAGTAATGATACCTTATTGACCTCCAGTATGACTAATTTGATGGACAAAATTAATGGAACTCATGTGATCTTTGAAAAAACAATTAATAGTTTATATCTGTTTAATAACATAAAACCGTGAACTGATATATATATATATATATATATATATATATATATATATATATATATACTCAATTCTTTTTTTTACAGGTAGATACATTCCTCAGGAAAACGTACAATGAAATATGTGTGACGTATAGTAAATTTGGGGATATGTTTCACAACTTTAAAAAATCGTGTATGATAAAATTAAAAAAAACCTTACAAAAAAGTAATAATGAAAAATCCATGTTACATATTTATAAAACGAAAACAATTCATTTCTATTGCAAAAAAAATTTAAATTAGTGTACAGTGAAAATTCAATTTATGGGTACATACAACATATAAAAATTTAAATTGAAGTAATAGGAATAAAACTACTAACTGACAACTATTCATCGCTGCTTGATACTATTCGTGCACTTTTGTTACGAACTGGATCAAAATGCTTTCATCGGTAGATGTGTCAGATATGTCTAACATAAATATAGGCTTTGATTCAAGTGTTGTTGTTTTTTTTGTTCTGTTGGCCTCTGTTGGTTTTTTTGTTCTTACAAAGTCTGTTATTGGCGGCTTTTTTTTTGGTTTTTCTCAAGTTGCTTATTTAAAATTATTGATAGTCTGCTACACAAAACTTAAGATTACGTTGACATTTCAATACATGTTCTATGTCAGGATCATGAGAGAGAAAGTGTACATACTTGTGGAAACTTCCAGCCCTCGTGAACTAAATCAGTTGTTAATAGATGATCTTCATCTTCGACTTCATCAATATCGACCCCTTTATAATAAAGTGTCATAAATTTGATCAAAAGAGCTCATCCAAAGAGCTTTGTAGCATCAATTCTTCTATGTCAGCCATTTGCATGTTGTTAAAACCTTCACCAGCAATTGTATTTGATAGAGTTGTAATTTCAGAGCAAATAGCTGATTTTTGAACTACTAAGCTTCCACTTTTCTTGCATGATGCAAACCTTTTTCCAACAAGCATTTCTGGTCAACTAGCGCAACTGTTTCATGACAAATGAAGTATGTGTAACACAATACATAATCTCAAACTTTCTCCATGCTTGCACAACAGTCAAATTTCTTTCTTCCATGAGTCTAAAATATATTTAAATAATGTTTGCTTTATGTAATACATTTTAAATACTGGTATAATTCCCTGTTCGAGTGGCTGAATCATAGAGGGGGGGGGCTAAAACAACATTTGAATATTTGAGAATTTTCTTTTTGAGGATTCGTGTTAGAACAAAAAAATTGAATAAAAAAGTATATTGGTGAACCATGTTATTACAAAATCGTGTAAAAAAAGAGTTGGGTATATATATATATATATATATATATATATATATATATATATTAATTTCAAGCATTTGCGGGAAATCGACTTAAAACGATTTTTTTTGAAGATAGTGTATTGCACGTGCGCGAGTATGTAGATTTGGACGAAACTATATACATATTTTTATTTTAAAACTGTTCTTAACATAATCAATTTAAATACATAATGTACATTACTACAATGGTCGAGTCATACCTCTCAGATAAATGGGTTTTTATTTTCACGAACGGCTATTGTTAGAGTACAGGTCTTAAGGCTTCCATTTAACGGCCTTTTTGATTTCGTGGATGCATTATTAATCCAATGGAACTTTCAAATATTTACTTTTTGATATATTTGAATGCATGAAAGAGCATTTGAAAGAACAAAAAATAATGAAGGCTTCTGAGGAATTATTTTTCCCTCCGATTTTTAATGAAATTTTTACCCTTATTTTAAGGATTCGTTTATGAGCTTTCGGATCTTTAAAAATATTTTTAAAAATCGGAGAAAAAGTAATATAATCCCACAGAGACCTTCATTATGTTTTGCTTTTTCAGATGCTCTTTACTGCATTCAAATAGGTGAAATAGTAAAGATTTGAGAAAGGTAGTCGAAATTCCGTATCATTAACATTGCGTCCACAAATTCAAAATGGCTGGTAGACTGGAGCTTTAAACAAATTTTCGGATGCATAGGCTTATTTACTTATAATAAGCAAAAGTTTCTTTGAAAATTAAATGTTCTGCCCTGAGATTTGGGTACTTATTCACTCCCAAACACGAAGTTAATTGCATTCAATAATAGAAAGTAAGTGGTGTATCTCCCATATGCAAAGTGAAGTATATCACAGTACATTAGCAGACGTGCTAATGTACCTTCTAGTGACGTGACTATTGCAGTGATGTATGATCATTGAGATAACTTCCAGTGCAGTGAAGATAGTTAATGAGAGATATATGAGATCCCTAAAGCTTATGATATCTAAATATCTCCTTCCTACCCTTTCCCAAATTTGAAATAAACCTTTTATCCTTTATTTTGAAAGGAGCTATTCCAGATATCTATGAATGGGAAGACAAATTTTCTTACGAGTTAATAAACAAATATGGAGGATTATATCAAATGAATTAACGTATTTATAATAAAATTTGTGTTATTTTTTTAAAATGATGACCTTTTCATAGTTAATATATATTGTTCGGAAGTTTAGGTTATTATTAAATACACTGTAAACAGGCTTATGAATCTTAATTCAAATAAAGTCAAAAATATAAGATCCAAGCAATCACTTTTACATTACACTCGAGATCCCATTTATTAGAATCTAGCACAAAAAACACCCTACTTGATTATGTTTTTCTTTCTAATTAATTTTGTAAACATGTTTTTTAGCTCTTCCATTTTTCTTAACAATGTTGTGCAAAAAAGCACATTTCCAATTAATACCTCGTGATGATACAAGAAAATCTGCGCGCCGTGAATATTGAATGAGTTTTTTGATCGCTTCTTGAAAGAATGCAGATTAATTTAAAAGATACCTTTTTTATTATAGTTGTATGTATATCAGATTATTATGAAACTTTACCGAGAAAATAAAATTTATGTGGAATGTAATTTAAATTTTAAAAAAATACAAAGTTTTTGCAACTCAGTTTTTATATCTGGATAAAATAAACACTATGAAACGCATAATTATAAAAATTATTAAAAACGAAACATTTTTTGAAACGTACTTGCTTTAATTTTGAATGTTTTTTCAATGCTTTGTTATATATATATATATATATATATGGAATTAAATAGAATATTAGTGCAGTATGAGAAAGAAATAAGATTTCATGAAAACAACCAACAACAAGTCAATTTTGTCTTCAATTAAGAAAAATTCTTGTTTAAAACTCGGCTTTCGATTGATAATTCAATTTTTTTTTAAAAACTTAACTTTCAATATAATATCATTTGACACAATTGTACATAATTTCGTGAACCATCTCAAAATCTATGTATCTTATTAAAAGAAAAAAAAATCTTTTGAATAAGATTAAAAATTATAATTAAAATGAAGTTTCTCTTAAAGTCAAATGGAGGGTTTACAGAAAGACTTTAAATGATTATTTTAAAATTCATGTTACCTGCTTTTCTATTGGTTTAGAGCTAAATGTGTTTCTTTTTAATATATGATCTCCAGGGAATAGTGTTATAATCAATTGGATTTAAAAATCATTTCTAAAAATAAAATTTAATATGCAAATTGTTTTGAAAGTCAAAAAATGTCTGGGAAGTCTTGCACGTGTCTTCGGTTTCCGAGATACGTTTAACTTGAGCAAATAAATCTGATCAATAGTTTTTTAGTGGAGATATTTACTTCCTGAAGATATCAAATAATAAATTTTGATAGAATAATATGGATCAGCACTCCATTTTAATTAAAAAGTCAAGCATATTTGATTACTGAACATTTTTCGAAAGTGAAAAAAAATTTAGATAAAGACGTAGTAAGGAGTTCCAAATACATGGTTATAAATAATTACACTTTTTAAGAAGAAAAATATATATTCTCTAAAATGAGGAATAAAGGAGACCTGGCACAAATATATTGAAAATAAAGTAGATATTTTAATGAAAATACGAAGCACCTTTTTATTAAAGTAAATTTCGTCGCTTTTTTGAAGGAGCAGATGGTTTCACACCAGGTGAGAAAAAAAAAACATCAAAAGGATCCACACCCGTTGCTGGTTCAATGACAGAAGTTGCGTCAGAGGAGAAGAAATGATGCATATATAGAGCGTCAGAGAAAAGAGAGTAACTGCAGACCAGAGTACCCGAGGTTATTCGAAGGCAGACAGACGTGTAATGACAACGTGGTTGACAATAGAAGTGCGTGCTGTTATCCGGTATGAATGGGCCCGTGGAACTAAAGTGTCCATCATCAAAGAACGCCAACAGACTGAGTATGATGAATAGATCATGTCTCGTCAAATAGTTGCACGCTGGTATGCTGTTGCTGTTGCATGTTCAGATAAGGAAGGCAAAGTATGGAGGATGAAGATCGTACTGAAAAAGCAGGATGATAATATGAGCTAATGTTTAGCTTCGCTGGCTAAGTAAAATACGCCTGAGCTCTCTCACACTCGTTCAAGGTAAATTGTCCACTGCAGTTTGCCCAATCACTAATCACTCACTTGAGCATAAATGAGGCGCAGCGCTACACAATTTGCGCAGCACTGTCTATTCCTATTTCAGAAGCACTTCAGTATATATATATATATATATATATATTATATTATATGTGTGTAATTTAAAATTTATATTAGGTAACGCAATTTTTTTTTAGAAAAAAATTCACAAATCGACTAATAATTTCAAAAGTTAACACTACAAGAAATGTAAAAATCTCAACGGAACAATTAAGAAATAAGACATAAACCAAACTAAAAATAGAACAATGAAAACTGCAAATTCAAATTTGAATTAATAAAGTACACGAATTTAACTATAAATGAAAAATTATGAATTCAAATGAACGTAAATTCAATAAGAAGTAGACAAAAATCAGAAATGTCAAAAATGTGTAGTAATAATTTACACACACACACACACCACGATAAAAATAATACGATAGCCATTCTTAGTGTAAGTAATAAAAAAATTGCTTAAACTATTTTGAATACTTAAAAGCACATTAACTGACTTGATATTACTTCGTAACAAAATTATTTAAAATGTTCCTCAATATATTTATGCTGATATTGATTTCAAGAAAGAAAATTTATTAATAGGGAAGCTGTAATTTTCTCTTTTGTCGGGTATGTTACTAATAATCATAATATTCTCAATTTTTAAATTAAGATCTAATTTTTTTTCAGGAGAATTTACATCAGTTTTAATAAAATTATAATAAGAATTAGAAAAAGCTAAAACTGTTTTAAATTCTGAGTTGAAATTAATTTGAAAAACAACAAGCTCTTCTAAATAACTTGAATTTATTACTTGTTTGTAGTTTTTCCTATTTGAACTAATATAACTTTTTTGAACATTTAAGTAATCAGAAATTTAAATTTCTCATAGGATATAGAACTATTGATTTTAAAATCTTATAAATTAACCAAAATACCATTAATTAAATCCTCAATGTCAGTGGAATTAAACAAATCTTTAAAATCATAACTATAAATAGAGTAAATTTCTTCATGTTTTACCTAATTAATAATATTATAACTATTTTTAAAAACAGAAGTATCAAAATCATCAGCTATGATCTTGTATTAATTTTAAGTATCGAAATAATGTCCTAGTTTATTAGTGATTTAAATTTTAATGCTCAATTATATATATATATATATATATATATATGCGTACAAACATAAGATGAATAATTATAAACCTTTATCCTCAAGAATTAAGTTAAAATTATTTTTAGAGATATTGACATTTATATAGTTAATAAACAATTACAATTGCATTTTTCAATTTGAAATAATTTACTGCCGTTGAATACAATAATTATGTCGTATAAGTTGTCCAAAATTAAATTTGTGAATAAATTTTATGTAAAATTGTTAATAAGGTAACGGTTAAATTTTATTATACAGTTTAGTAACTTGAAAATTGTTTTGAGAACAATAAACAAAATTTGAGTACTTGCTATGATGTGCTAATTGATATTTTACAGAATATAATAATGGAATCAAATTAATTATGCTATTTACAGGCTTTAATTCCAACACATTTTGCTTAAGTATTTTGAAAATCATTTGAATTGTCAAGATTAATAGCGCTTGGGGGATATTTAAACGCTGTCTTACAATTTTAAAAAAAGTTTTGGAAATCAAAATTTATTTAAAGCTGTTCTGCAAATTTGCATACCAAACAGTATTCAAGAAAGTTTTTTTTTACTAAGAACTTTATTTAGTAATTAAAATTTATGTCCTTTAAAGTATCAATATTTTTTCTTAAAAAAAGTGCGTGAAATTTAAATAATAAATTAAAGTATACTTAAGTGCGTTATTTTGGAGTATTTAAAGAAATAAAAAATTCAAAAATATTCTGAATTTAGTAAAATTTAATACATTGCAGAATATAAACCCCGAAGATAATAAAGTTTTACTTAAAAAAACTATTATTGAATTATCTTTTGTAATGATATATTTCTTGTATATAATTTATGTATTGTTAATAATGTCTAGAAAATAACTCGAGAGTTTCCTTACATTCTGTTCTACGTTCAGTGGTTTGGTTAACATTTTTAAAATTGAAAAAATATATCGATACTTGAACAATAGAAAAGACTGCCTTTCTCTAAAATTGGAAGACGGAAGAAATACATCAGAAATTTTAGAGATGCTTTCTTGAGGGGATACTAATGGATTATTCAAGGTAAAAAACAAATCTAGCAAAAAAAGCTTTACATGTTATGTTGACAATATCCTTGAGAATAGTTAAGAAAAATAGAAGACTAAAAAAATACACTCTATATCATCTATACATGAGACACGTTGCATTTTGAAAGCACTTGCCCTTTTAGAACTAGAGAGTGTTGTCTATTCTTGATTTTTTTTGTTCCCTTACCCGAAACAAATCAATAATATCAAAAACTTAAATACAAATACAAATACAAATAAAAAAATAATATTATTTATGTCAAATACATTAAATTCCAGTTCAGTCTAAAGTTCGAATTGTTGGGATAAAATTATAAGATTCAACAAAGTAGACCTTCAAATTTTAGCATGGACTGGTATGAAAATTTTTATGAATGAAGTATCAGACTCAAATCTATACTTTAAGGTGTTACGCTCTTGAATTTAAAAATTTAATCCGTAGCTCTTACTCTTGCTTTGTTTTCGACTAATAAAATAAAAAACAGAACAGTACCTCAAAACTAAAATCTAGTAAATTCAAAAACTATGCTTAGTACAAAACTTAGGTTCGTGGTGATGCAATTGGTAGAATCTGATGTTCAACGGCTCAACAGTTCCGATTCTCAATTTAGTTGAAATTCCTCATGGGAATAATGGTGGCTAATTCAAGAGGAATTAAAAGTTTTTATGTGGCTAAAGTGGAAGTTGAGAGAGTGAGATATCAGCTCATGTATCCAAAGTGATCGATGATGGATTTTCTTACTTGACTCTGGTTGAAAATTCTTGAGGATAGATTTCATAATTTTGATCTTAGATCAAAATTATAACAAAATAAATACTAAACATAAATACAAAAACAAATAATATAAATACAAATAATATAAATACAAATAACATAAATGCAAAACTTAATAATTCTATTGCTTAAAAATTTACGTGATGAAAAGTAAATTAATTTAAGAAACAAAGAGTCTCTCAGCAGAAACCATTTTAAACATAATTGTTTTCAAAATTTTAGGGACATTATGAGGTTTTATTAACATATCTGATTCAAAAGGAATTTTTATTAACTTAGTGAGTAAAAGTTGGAAGTTGTGTTCTTTTCCTATCAATGAATCTCGCCATCCCTGAATGCTGAGTAAAAGATCGTGATAAACGATACACTCATATACATGTATATTAAGATGTGTTTAAGTTCCCGAAGTTTTAAATTCATTTTTTAAAGGAAATAAATAAATTAAATTGAATTTTGAATTCTTAAATATGTGATGAGGTGAAATATAAAACATATTTTAAATAAACGGCAACCGCGAACTGATGAGAGAAAGTATTTTTTTACCAATTCATTAACTTATTTTTCCATTTCATAATGATCATTTTTTTCCCGTTTTGAAACTTATGCTTAACTAGCAAACACATTAGTAGAGTATGTCAGATTAATAACGCATGTCAATTTTTCATCGCTAATAAATAAAGTAAATGTAATTGAATACTTTGATCTTATGTACAGAGAAATCTCGCTCTTTGAAATGAGATAGTTTATGAAGTTTCCTTAAGAATTTTCCTTTCTTAAGTCAGACAAATAAAGAAACCAGATCTTAATTTTAATTTCCTATTCTATGCCTTTCTGTTTTAAACTATAAACTACTTTAGAGTCTTCGAACTCTTCCAAAACTCTGTATCAAAACATCTATGACACCATTTTAACAATATAATTTAATATATGTTATATCAGGGATTTACTTGTTGGTATCGGATGAAAAAATCAATTCGTAAAAAGTAAAGAGGCCTGCATGATACGAATTCTTTGAGGTTTCCTTATCTTCAACATAATACTTTAAGTATATGATATGTTTATGAAATGCAATATTATAATAGATATATAAATGAAAATTAGTATACTTTGGAAATTTTATTAATTTTAATGATAATAAAATAATGTAAAATGAGTTGGGTTTATCTTCTAAGCATAAGTTTTATTTTCATGCAACTTCGGAAAAATTATAAAAACACTTACAATCTCGCCATTTCTTTTTTTGATCTGATAATTTTTCAGCTAGTAAGCTTTAAGTGACGATCATTCACTTTTAATATATTCCTTTATTCTCAAGTAGATGTCTTAAATATTGTCAGAAACGTAGCTTAGGTTCCCAAATTCATTAAAAGATAAGGACAAAATTAATTTGAATTTTAATTATAAAACATTATTTTTAATTATTTTGAATCCGGTTGCATTCAATTTTTGGTGTACATTTCACAACGCACCATTATCGTTTTATTCATCTAATTAATGTATTCCTCCGAAGATATTGAATAAAGACATCGAATAAACTTATACCAAACATCAGTCAAAGAATGCTTGCACATATAAGTTACCATAGTATTTTAGATAATTTGGGATTTAAGTATACATAACATAAAATAGACCTTAAAAGAGGAACTCTGAAAAAAATCATGAAAACTTTTTCACTGCAAAGTGTTCTGTTTCTTGTAACGCTTGTTCTTAACTATTTAATTCTACTGATTAATATACGAGTTCTTTCAGTCTGATATACGAGACAATAATTATTATACTCCAATTGAAGATACACAAGAACAAGATAAAATACTTTATTAATCCTTGAAGAATAGATAAGGCCTCTCTCTCTCTCTCGAATCCCCCTTAACTCAACATTTCTAGGTTATGATTTAAATATGAAGTTTCAGCTTTCTAAATAGTTCGTTCTGAATTCAACTATTCTCAATAGCTGTGGCTTTATAACATCATACCAAGAATCTCTTATATCCATGCGACTAAGAATCTCTTATCCGAAGATTAAGAATCTCTTATATCCATACGACTAAGAATCTCTTATCCAAAGATTAAGAATCTCTTATCCAAAGATTAAGAATCTCTTATATCCATACGACTAAGAATCTCTTATCCGAAGATTAAGAATCTCTTATATCCATACGACTAGGAATCTCTTATATCCATACGACTAAGAATCTCTTATCCGAAGATTAAAAATCTCTTATATCCATACGACTAATTACGATATTTTAATTTAAGTTACTAATAACTATTAGCTTGCCTTTATCTTTCCTCTCCCCTCATCTTCCTTTCAATTCTAATTCATTTATATATGACTATTTCCTATTCAATTCTCATTACTTCTATGTTGCTCCAATTTACGTAATCACGTTTCATTTTAGTTGGGACGAAATTGTAACTTTATGCAATTCATACTGCTAAAAAGTCCCCGAGAATAGTGAAAAGAAAATCGCGAATAGTTCAACGTCCCAATCTAACATGTTTTGAGAACTCTTCCAATAATAAAGACGATGGCATTTAAAATCTCACTTAATTTATGCTCACAATAACGACCAAAGTGCTTAGAAATGAACACAAAAATGTAATTGATTTCTGCATCCTGAGCTTAGTTTCTTAAACTAACACTTTCGGGACGGTTTATGAAAAGTTTTGATATGTCTTTTGAATAAACACCACAGGTATCCCTTAGGATAAGCTTATTCGAGATACTCTTTTGAAGCTAACATGTTGAAAAAATTAAAGGATGCCATTCTAGATATGCAGTCATTACTCACTTATACGTCGAATAAGCTCGTGTTTATGACATACTATTTCTCATGCTTGAGGGAATCTCTCTTTGGAAAAATACGATATATTTATCTGAGATGAAGATATCAAAATCTCGAGAGGCTCAGACTCTTTTATGATTTTCCTTCCTTCACAATATAATTTCGCTCTTTGAATCTCTGGACCTTATTTACGAACACTGCAGAGTGTTTACGAATTTATTCTACGTGTGGTTCCGTATTGTCTATGTTTATTTTTAATTTCGAAAGAAGCATCAAAGTATATCTCCACAGCTTACGTTGAGTCCCTTTCCCGTTGTTCGTTAGGGTGCTTAGGAAGGTAAAGTAATTTAACCAGGGAGTGCTAAGCACGTTTAGCACCATCCGATTTCAAATAAATGACACAGAATGATAAGTAATACAAAGGAAAAATATAGAAGTTATTTTTACAAGTGTTCGATATAATATCCCTTAGTTACACGTATAATGTTTAATCGATATGTAGACTCCTGCCAAATACGTTGTAAAGTATCAGTGGTAATGGATTGTACAGAAACAGAAATTGCTTGTTATAGTCAACATAAGTTTGTGGATGATGGAGGCGAATACACTTTATGTTTTACAAAACTCTGAAGGAAGAAATCGCAAGGGGTCCCTTCAAGTGACTTAGGTGGCTATCTGTGTAATATAAAATCATCTGGTCCATTGCTACCAATCCCACTGCGAGGAAGCTCTATGAAAGTTTGAAAAACAATTTTTGTGAAATACCTTTAACAGACGAGGGAAATCTAATTTTCCCAATATAACACTTCCTCAGTTTTTCTTCAAATTCATTTATTATTTATCATTGTTTATCATCATGGATTATTTATTAAAATTTTCAATTATTTTTGAAAATATGAAATTTTGAAATAGGATGAATTATTTTGAATAACCCTATATTTTTTTCGAAATAAAACTAGAAGTTTTCAGCCGCATTGATCAACATGAATAGTTACAAGGGACAGAAATAACAAGAGTCGAAGAATATATATATATATATATATATATTTAAAATCGGATCAGATAATAAGTAAAAATGTAGTATTTTCTTACTCTATTTTCTTGTAAAACAACTTTTCTATCATTAATTAATTATTGTAGTGCAGGGATGTCAAACTCATTTCTAGTCTCGAGCCAACTCCAAACAAATAAAAATTATGCGGGTCCCACTACATGTAAATAAAGTGTTAGTTTTTTCTTCTCTTAATATTCTTCACAGTAAGAGTTCTGTTAATTGTGATTTGTATCACAGCCCTTATGTTGTTCATAGCGAGGTCTTATGTCATATAACTTTGGTACATTAATGGCATTCTTACGTATCAAGCAGATTATTTTATCTTTTATGTAACAGCAAAAATACAGTATTTCCCATTTATCTTGTAAGTACCGCGATGTTCGTCGACAATTTTTCGTTTTGTTTAACCACCTCCCGGTTTGGATAAAGAATTACTGAATGCTAGAGCCCAAAATAGATAAGTAATCATTAACACAAAGTATAATATAACAAATTTTAACAGAAGTCAATATTTTTTTTGAACATTAATTTGTCAGACATAGAATAACTCCTAAATTAATAAGCTTATTTTTCTTGTTCTCTGAAAGAGAGATACTTAATGCTATTCGAACAAAGCGAAACAGTATAAGACTGACAAAGTAGGTATTATTTTACTATGAATTGCTAAAATATTGCATACTATTGGAGGGAGGAAATGTGCATCGATGCAGCAGGACTACTACGAAGGTGGTTAAAAACAGGCAAAAAGTACTTGTTTTGATGACAGATGGCATCATTAATTTAAATTGTTGTTACTCTTGGGTGCTGCCATCTGTTTAATGGTGCCGAAACAAATTTGACATTGATTCATAAGTTAATTTTTGATTTGGTAGTCATTTGCTGCGGAATCAAAATTTCATTGCTGCTGCGTCTAGTTGACACCTTAAGTAATAAATGGATCCATCGTTATACACCGGAAACCAAGCAACAAACAAAACAATGGGTTGTTTTCGACGAACCAACTCCAAAGAAGACAAAGATGATGTCATCAGCTGGCAAAGTTAAGACGAATAGTTTTTCAAATGTGAAAGGTGTCATATCACGGATACGAGTAACTGAGACTTAAACAGCTAGCTGTCTAGTGAGTCACAATCCTTACTAAAATCAAAAGATTTTCGATGTTACAAGAGCAATCTCTTGGGTTTTCTCAGGACTTATTAAATGACCCTCGTACATAATTTATTAGCGGTAATTATCAGTAATGATATTTAGTTAGATATTTGAAAGAATAATCTACGATATTTTATTTTAATTTTTGTTACATGCCGCTATGTTTGTTGGACCATAAAGATAGTGGACCATAAAGATAGTTTGAGCGTATTTCTGCTTGTTGTAGCGTATTTCTGGGATTTTCCTTTGAAGAAAATAAAAATTCTTATATTTTTTCCACAAATGCTATTGACAGTTATAAGAAAGTAATTTCTGAAATGTGAAAGGTGTCATAACATTTCTTATGTACTATAACGGTCCATATAACATTTCTTATGTGCTGATATGGACCTTCTTTCAAGTTTCCAAACTTCTGGTTTGAATGTAAATTTCTTTTGCTTTACCGCTTAACTAGTTACACCATTTTTTTTAACTCTCAGCACGGTATTATCGGCAATCAACTGTATGTTCGAAGTAATTAAATATACCATTGAATAATTACCTTTACTATGTTAATTACAGTTATAATATTAATATCATCCTTCAGTAAAATCTTAATGAACCTCTCCTCATAACATAATATGATGTATGAAGAGAGTATTCCTACATCATCGTTTACTTTTTACAATTTACCACCTAACAAGATAATAAACTTTTTAAAACCTAATAACTATTCACGTGTTTCAATTACCATCTAACTAGTTATCTCACTTTTTACCTTCAGTATGCACCCGGCATTATCAGGCAACCATAAATATGTTGGAAAAAGTTATTTATAACAAAAAAAAAGTCTATCCAGCTTCTGTAAAATTTTCATGAACATCTCCCCATCACAAGAGATGCAATGCAAATGAGCTTTGGTGTATCGAAGAAACTCATTTGAAATGTAAATTTTTTGAAAGGAGCATATCGAGAGACAGTTAATTAGATTATTTAGAAAGGTAATTTGAAATACCTTAATTAATGTAAATGTAATTACATGAACTAAATTTTCTTTAAAATAAGTGAATTGATGGACCTTTATTGGGTTGTTGAACGTGATACTGAATAAGATGAGAAAAATCTTAAATTAAAATATCTAATTCCGGGAATCTAATAAGGGATCCTCGGTTATAGAATTAAATCAGGCAAGAACAAGTGCTCGACAATTAATATTGCTTCCGAATTTTAAATATTTAAATCATAGATATTTAAATACATAAACCAGGTACGTGTATAATCTACCAAATTAAGAAAATTACAAACACATATTCCTTTCTCCAAAAACACGATTTGCATACACGGTACTTGATTTATATTTTATTATATATTTAATCTAGATAAAGGGGGAAATGTTGGACTTAAAGTAAAGATAATGTGATACAGAGATACAAAAAGATAAAAATTTAATTATTACTGAATAAACTGAAATGAATGTTTTTTTTTTTTTTAATATTCCAATATTTATTATTAAGAGTTTTCTTCATATAATGGAAAATTCTATACATATGCGTATAAACACAATTTTCTATTTGAAGTTTAATCAATTGACTGATTCCCTTTAATAACTTCAGACTAGGATTGAGTTACACTCAAAACAGGATATAAAGTCATAAATTTTTAACTTATGTGCAGTAAACTGCGAGTCATAAACTTTTGAATAAAGACGGATTCACATGAATAAAAAAATCTCGTACACCACGAAGTTTATTAAGTTTCATTATTTATAATACTTTCAAATGTCAGACCCATATGACTTAAAATTAAATATGTAATTTGTCATCTATGAATGTTTGTTAGCTCTGAATTAATGTCTCTTTGATATTAATTATTGTTTTATTTTATAGATAAATTTTGTGGTTAGGGTTCTTTGTTCTATATTAGAGATAACTATTTTTTTTAATTTTTATGGTAGTGATTTAAAAATGTTTCTCATCATGTACTATTTGATTACGATCTTAAGTTTGATAAATATTTTGATCATGGTAATCCTATTTTTATTCTCAGGGTATTTGCGGGTGATGTAATGGTGATGATTCTAAGTAAATACTTATATGGCTCAAAAATAATAGATGCGACATAATAGCTTATTGAAGTGAAGACGCAGATGACTTTAATTATTGAAAGGACCTTGATCGAATTCCGAAAAACGGTATTTCAACTGAGACTTCTTAATTTTTTTTTGATTTCTCACAGTATTTCATACAAAAGACATAAATAGTTTTCTTAACTTTGTAGCAGATGTAATTAGTTTAAGATGAGCTTGAAACATTTTTTCATAAGAAAAAATCTCATTAAAATCTTTTCTCAAACGTTAGATTTGTTATTTTCAAAGCATTGTAAATTGTATAAGGGTATTTTTAGTCATGTTGAGGTCATCATCGAAAAAATAATTAGTATGGACTAGTATCTGAATAATGAAAATAACTAATATGTTATTCTATGATTAAGATATGATACTGTTGCTTTCTCCGAAAGTACTTGCAAATAACCATATATCTGGAAAATAATTATAATGTAATCCAATAATAAACAGTGTGCTCAAGAAAATCGTAAAATTTATCGAAATCTTACAATTTGTAAGAGTTTTTCAAATTAATCTCATAGCACTGTTTCTATTTCGTTTCGAAATGTTGGTAAATCCTCTTTCAGTATTAATCATGTCTCAAACAGTGAACATCTTTCCAAAGGTTGCAATCCAGAAAATTATTAAATCAATTTTAGATCGTACACTTTTAATTAATGCCAAGCACACTTGGGTTAGATTCATAACTTCGGCTAAGGAAAACAAACATGTCAAGCTCCTTTTCAACTCTTATCTCTCAGACCCAAATAATCTTTCCCAAAGGTCACCCCTTCTAATCTTTTGATTCATAATTAGCATTAAATATGTTTAAAAATGTCACAAAATTAAATTAGATGGCATTCAGATCACAATTTCCTTCTGTAGATTGCAAATATGCTTCCTTAAATTACCATTCAAAGTTTTGAGTAAAGATCTTTCCCATTTATGGAAATTTCAGGAAACTTATCAAATTTCGTAACTTCTGAAATCTGTCAAATGAATTATAACTAATCATAGTCTAACATATCTAATTTATGGCACAGCCCATTTTAATTCTGAATCATTTCACAAAGTGAATGAACTTTGCTCAAAGGTCACTCTCCCCATACCGTCAATTAATCCTTTCCTCCAAACTCTAGTTTTAAATATTATCGCAACTTAGACGGAGTCATAACTTAAGACTAAGAAAATAAACAGTACAATCCCTATTTCATCTCTAGTCTATGACACATACATTTTCAACCAAATGTTTCCCCATTCAGTGAACTTTTCGTAAAGGTCATTTCCTTGTGAAACGTTAACTTTGGATGCTTGATTATTCATTCTCTTTAAATTTATTAAACGATGTCAGAAACTTTTATTCAATAATTAAAAAGAGCGCAGTTTTGCAGGTAAGATTGTTTTTAATAATATATATAGTAAAAATATCTTACAATCTTCTTTGGAATCGTAACATTTTGCTTAAAAATAATTTTCCGCAAACAATAATTTCAGCAAATTTCGAAATTTACCAATATTTTGAGCTTCAAGGCAGATGAGTCAAATAAAATAAATTAGACAAATTTTATTTCATTAAAAGTCATATTTTTAATCAATACATGTCTTACAAACGCAATTCTCAATAATCCCTGAAATCAATATTTATTATATATATTTAACAAATTATATATATATATATATATATATATATATATATATTGAAGATAGTCTCTTACTTAAGATTACTAACAATACTATAGATTACTCGAGTTTTACTATGAGATTATTATTCAAAATTTGTTCTCGAAGAATTAAGTATCCATGCAAGTAGTTGTGAAGTATATCAAGTCCAAAAATTTTGTCTTTCAAATAAATCAAATGAGTCAGAATTAACTTCATTTGTAATTAACATATGAATAATAACTTAATCAGTTTAACATCTTTCTCACTTGAGTTTGATTTATTTCCTTTTTACCAGTTAAATTATCTTACAAGTCATTCTTTTTTAACTTTTTAAATCGTCTATTCCCATCTAATTTAACTAATTTGAGAAACTTAAATTGAACAATTATTAAGATGTAACCTTGTTTTATATAGAATACTAAAAACTATATAAATTACAGTTAATTTAGTTATAACAAAATTTCATCAAACGTAATTACCTATAAACAGATTATCAATGTGGACCAAGAAACTTATCAAGTTTCATAACTTCTTAAAAGAGCTGCCACGTAAAACAAACACGCTAAAATTTACTGACACATCCCATTTCCAACCTGAATCATTTTCCACAGCCAGTGAACTTTTCACAAAGGTCACTACTCTCCCCCAATCCCCTTAATTCATCCTTCCCTCCACAACCATCAATAGTTATCATTTTTCGGGGTCGTACCCGATAAACAAAACGTGGTCGTGACGTTTAAAACACCTGTAGCGCAGTACAGTATGCGCACGGAGACAGAGCGCACAGCACGTCAAGGCAAGAGACGACGCACTACTGAATCGATCTCTGGCTGCTCCAGAAATGGAGAGAGAGCAGATCTCTCTGGATGCACCACAAATGGCTCTCGCGCTTCCTCGAATGATGCTGCTTCTGCTCTTGCTCCTCCGCATTGGATGCCGGATTTAAAACTCGTTGTGTTTCTCTCTTGCTCTTGTGGTTCCTGTGTCTACTTTCCGGAGGAGTGAACTGGTGATTTAATAGAAAGAGCAGGTAGGTGGACCACATTATCATAAGCCCAGCACACACATGGTTCTGAGATAATGTAACCTTTGGGATGTATCGGTGGACGAGTCAATGGGTACAGGAGAGATGTTTGGGATGATTTCATAATGTGAACGTGGTGTTTTGATTGATTATTTGTGATCGAAGAATAAGTGTGATGAGTATACAATAAATTTATGTGAATATCGTGGGTTATGTATGAATGGAACTCTAGAATGGTTTCATATGAAATTCTGAGAAAAAAACCCACATTTTTAAAGTTGTTGTGTTGTTATTTAGATTTAATATGAATTAACAGAAATTAAATAATTACGAATTCTTTTAATTATGTTTGCTTATTGAAAATTTATTTTCACTTAAATATAATAATTATGCCTCTTCTTAGGTGTAATTATTATATATGTACAAGAATTTGTATCCATAATGTAAATTATTGAAAGAATAATTATTTACGTAATTAGTGTAAAATGTGTAAATATTAGGTATCTTTTATCAGTTATTTTATTTTATAATAAAACAGTACTTCAGGAGATAAAATGATTTATGCTAAAAATAATTTACAATATGTTTTGATAATAGATACAAGAAAGATATAGGTATAAATACTTCTAATTATACACGATGGAATTTAAGCAACATGGAAGTGTGTAGCAAGCTATTGAGTTCTTGTATAGAAATGTAGTACCATAAAAACATACATTAATTTTCTTTAAAGACAGATTAATAGTTCATTGTAGCATTTGTGAATACAGCAGCAAAAAACACAATTTTCTTTCATATTTATTGATATTCGAACTTCTATGACAAATATTTGTGTTGTTAAAAACTGTTAATTTTTAATTACAAACAATTATTAACAATGAACATGAAATACTAAAATTTAGAAATGAAAGTTTTTTATTCAGAAATTGGAATTTTTTGAAATTAACCTGAGAATCTTAAATTAACTTAAAATGCTGTAAAAAATGGATACTCAGATGAAAAAAGAATGAACAAAACTTTGTTATAGAATTATGAAATAATTATTTTCATGTTATCTGAATATTCTAAATTTGTGTGATTAATTCAAAATTCAAAACGTATAAACAATTGTAATTTTGTATAAAATAACCAGAAATCATGCTTATCAAGTTTCAAAGAGTACAAATTAATATGCATATTAAGAACACTTATCTGAACTTAGCCTAAGTAATATTTTATTTATTTATTAATTATTGCTCTTAATTTAATATTAAATTTAATATATCAATGCTAAAATTGTACATCATTATTAATGAAAACTCAATTACTTTAATGAGTTCTTGTATTGATATATTTTATTGAGTTGTTATACAAACATGTATAACTCAATTTAGTAAAAAATAAAATTAAAATATTGAACATTCATAAATAAAACGAAGTATCACTTAAAAAAATTCTATGAAAGGTCATTAAATTAAACCACGTGATTGTTGTGATTCAAAAAATGTAAAAAAACACCAGATGCATGATATGTGTTTTAATGATGTTAAGAAGATAATTTTTTTTGTTGCTTCTAATCTCACTGAATTAAAAGATAATTAATGTAATAAACTTATAAAAAAATGAAAAAAAAAATACTCTTTTGTTTGAACACACATAATGCATATCTATATATTCATGATAGTGGTTTAGATACATATGTAAACGTAATTATAACTGCTGTATTTCGATATTTTTGTAAACTGTTTTACTCTTGTATTATTTGAAATATACGTAACAATAATAACTGATAGAGTTCTTAAGTTATAATATGCCACTAATCAACTTAACCAGACGACCATTTCTTCAAATGATTAGATTCTAATTAAAGGCATTATTTTATTTAAAAATGCCATTCTTTCGTTAAGCAAACAATGACTTTAGAAAATGCTTAAACTTTTTTCAGTGTATGTTTTGTGATAGGTTTAAAGAAAACACAGAAACATTACTTTTGATATTTTTCAAGGTGGATTAACAATTTTGTAGATACACTATAAATATATATTTTTGTCTTTACCAAAATAAATATCATTTAAAAGTATAAAAACAAATTTTTCAGTGATAATTAAAATTCTTTGACTGTCTTTATACTTATTTACATATTATTTGACATTGATATACATCCTTTGGATTATAATTAAATGTTTGAAATATAACATTTTAATTTTAAATGCAATATTTTCCAAGATGAGTTGCATTCTTAAGAAATTTACTAAGCCAATAGAATTCCTATTATTTTTTGTTTAAAAGACGTTTTGTAGATTGAGCTTAATTTTATTTTTAACTCAGTTAATTACAAATGAATTAGGTGTGTTTCATATGAATTTTATTATCATGTTGCATAGTGGATCATCGGTTGTGTACATGAATATATTCTTTTAAAATATTTGAGTTTAGCATAAATTTTGAAATAAAAGCAATAAAATTGAAATAAATAATTTTGAATAAATTTGTTACGGAATGAACGTTTTTTTTTAAACTTTTGGCTGACACTCTTAAATAGACGGCTGGAATTTTTCCAGAAGTATATACAGAATTAATTTATTTGTTGAATATATGGAGAAATTTGTATAAATAAAATAATAATTAACTATATTTAATGTGATTCAAAAATTAACAAAAAATGACTAATAATTTGATGAAATATCTTATGATATTTCATCAAATAATATTCGTCAAATACTTATTAATATTATTTTTAATGGTGCAAAACATATTACTATTGTGCACATTCGAAAAAACTAAATTGTTTTGAATAATGTATTATTTTTATAAATTTTTCAAGAACATTCATGAAAATAAAGTTACGTTCTCTGTTGAAGTAATTTAACTCTGATATAAGTAACGAAGATTCATAATTAATCCTGGTAGTTATTGTGTTTCTATTTTTAGTGTTTTTATGACTTTTTTAATTTTATAAAATATTTTATTTATTTATTAAAGTCAGTTTTTTTCTTATAAGGATTTGTGCGTATTTTAATATTCCTAAATATTCATTTGTAAACATCAATGTGTGTGCTTATTTTATAAAAACTTATAAAAATTTATTTTTTGATGAATTTTATTAAAAGCAGTTTCTTTTGCAATAAGTTTCATTAATTATAAATTACTCATATGATACAACTTTTATGATAATAGTTTTGGATAAGTTTGTTGTAATAGTTTTCGAAAGGTTTTCTGAAAATATTAAAGCAGAGAAGATCTGAAAAGAAGAAAAGTTTATTGAAGAAAATATTTTCAAGAAATTCCAGAATTTGCAGTTCTGTAACCGCTGCTGATGATATTTCTATTTTTCTCTCGAAGCTTATAAAATCCAGAAAAATATGAAGAAAAACTGAAATAAATCTATAAGATATATTTTAATATAAATTATTTATAAGGAAAGATGTTTTGTTTTTGACTGGACTGATACGTGGCAAAATAGATCTTCAGTAATTCAATTGCATTTTGAAGTGTTATGTTAGAAAAATTTATATAAAACAGCAAAGATTTGATAGTATAAAATACACTTCGGTTTCTTAATTTAGTTTTATTTGGAATATATGATTAATTAAATTAAAAAGAATGTGTTTTTTTTCTCTAGAAACTAAGTCGTGTGTGCTTCTCAACTAAAGATGAAAAATATCATATCAGATGTATTAAGCAAAAAAAAAAAAAAAAATCTTAATATATTAAGAAGTAGAATTTTGGATTTTTCCATTAATTTTGCTTTAAGAATTATTTTCAGAAATATAAATAACAGTAATATCTTCCTTTATATTTGTTTTGTTTGTTCCTTGAAATGTTACTAACGAATAATAAGAAGCTGAAATCAATAGAAGCATTAATTTCCAAAAATGTGAATAGTTAAAATGGTTGATTCAAAAGTTATAATGAAATTTCTAATTATTTCATATTTAATTGCAAAAATTACATGAACGAAAATTAAATAGCTGCACTAAATGAACTATTCATTAATTGAGAATATTTACAAAATGAGTTTATTTTTTAATCCTTCATTTCATGCATTGGAGAGGTAAGGTATACTTAAGCTTTTAAATCTTATCACGAATAGGAGCAGGAAACGATCAACAGATCAGCCAGATTTGAAATTAAGATAAATGCTTCAAATAAGTAAATAACTGAACAACTAAAATATGTTAAATTTAATGCCAAAATTCAGTATTAGTCAATTTTTCATAAGATATATATTCGAATAAATTTGAAATGCAACTAAATGAACGCAATAATTTTATTTATAATGTAAAAAAAATGAGTGCGAGTTTTTTTAATATTTTACCACATAATTCATTTATTAGTATTATACATTATACAAATATGTTTCTAAAAGTAAAATTTTTTATGACTCATATTACCTGTGTGCTTGACTACGTTAAAAGATACCTCGAATTTATTGGATTCTTACTTGCAAAACGTATGGACAACCATTTTTACTAATTTTGAGGATTTACTTGTAGAAATTATACGACACTAATTTTATAAATAAATGATATATATATATATATATATATATATATATATATAAAGAATGAATGAAGAATTTTCTTGCAGTAATTTTGTAATTTTTTTTATTTACTTTAACTTAAGATGTATATTAGTACAGATAGTTCTGTAAAAAGTGGACTAAATAGTGTATACTTTTCAATAAATAATAAACTTATGATTTAAATGAAATAAGAGATATCCGAATTTGTTGTGTATTTGGTATTAACTAGCCATATAAACTCCTTCTCTAATAAATTTTTATAGAAAGATAAATGAAATTTAAGTCAAAGGGATTCAAAAGTATAAAAAAATGCGATCTTTAAAAAATTTTTCATTTAAAATTTCTCAATTAATTAAATGTATTTAACAAAATATTCCCTATACAGACTTTCATATTATTTTATAACATGACCTTGAAAAGGAGTTAATGTCAAAGAAAAAAAATCTTAAAGACAAATAATTATTACACTATCATTGACATTAAATTCATTTTATTAATTAAGAAGCAATTTTTTTTAATACAACCAAAAACTGATTTTTTATATTTTAACTATTTTGTATTGTAATATATATTCCATTAAAAAACTGAAAATAATAAAGGGAAAACATCATATAGTTGCCATGCTAACAAATTCAAAAGTAGTTTAATAAAAAAAAATAAAAGCTGAAGTTGGTTATGATAATTTCTTTCACACAGGTGTCAGCGTTTTTTCTCTTAAGTTCTCGAAAAAGTAAAATTAGTCAAAATAAATGTTAATTAGCGGGGAGTAGGCGTACTTCCAAGCCCCAGGCTCCAAGAAGCAATCACTTTCAAAAAATAAAAATACTATCTTCAAATTTCTAAAGCATTTTCATTTTCACAAGCAAAAAATTATTATGTCTTTTTCGGTCAACGTTAACAAAAACAATAGTAAATAAGTAAAATAAAAACAGATGATTCTGCTATTAAAATCAATTATTTAATGAAATACTAAAATAAAACCAAACGATAAATTATTAATGTAGACAATAATATTCTGTGTAGATATTAAAATAATAACAGACGATAAAATATTAGATTAAATATATCTTAGCAATGTAAATGTGCTTTAAGTAAACTAAATGCAATTATAATCATAATATATTATAATGTCAATCTTTTCAACCTAACGCCATGTATCGTTTATTTTATGACCGCACAGTTTTGTTGATGACATTTTCTCAAAACAGCAACATGTTAGCAAATGTTAATAAATGAATAATTTAAAGTAGTTATGTTTACAGTTTATTCAAAAGAATAGAACTGGTGATGTTTACGATAAAGCTTTATTTAAACGTATTTGGTCAAAGACAGACTTGTTAATGGTAATTAGTATTGCTGTTATATGATTTTAAGTTAACAAGTCCTAATTAATACAAACAAACATATTTAATTCAGTCTCATTTTATGTAGGAAATAAATATTCGGCGATATTTAAAGTCGTAAATTTTGGTTTAAAATAAATAGCAGCGGCTGAACAGTAAATAATCAGAAAATATAAAAAAATACTTGTGTAATCAAATGAGAATGTTTATGTGGTAAAAAAAAACATTTCACAATAGAAAACATTATAGTATAATCCTTTAGACCAAAGGAAAAGACAATAAATTCCATCTTTATTCAGAATTCTTGTTTTTACCCTGAATAAATGCTTTAATTCAGTCCGAAAATTCTTTTGTATACATGGAAGACATATTTTAGTTTGACATACAATTATCTTACTCACAATTTGTTAACGGATAAAAATGTTCTGTTATATCCATTATTTTATATTCACACACACAATCCATATCTCCTCGAGTTTATTTAAAATCGTGTGATAACTAATATTTTGTCTTAATATATTTGATTTTATAACATACAGAATCAGGTCATTAATGTAATGATTCTCTTCTAATATTGTGTATAAGCTTTATCTCGAAGTCAACTTAACATTGATAAGAGTTTATAAGGTATATGCATTTAAATATAAAAATATGAAGATAAATCTTCGGAACTTCATCAGTCCTGTGGTTTCATATTACGTAATTTCGTTAAAATTAGCTAGATGAAAAGAAATGAAAATAAAACTTTATATAATGCGGGTTTTAACAATTCAATAGTTCTAATTGTGACCAACTGTGAGCATTCAGTTATACTGAAATAATTTTATCATTTCTTAGCGTAAGTTATGAATATTATTATATATATTGATCCTTTTTTTTATTTATTTTAACTGAAATGAGATATATGAACATTTGCTATAAAATGTTATAAATTTCAAAGGGAATTAAAAGCTTTATTTCATTCCTAAATTGTATATGGGCAATTTTAATGCAAAAAAAGGGATTATTTTGTATGCTTTTAAAATATCATATAACTGAAAAAAATGGATACTAAAAATAATTAATACATATCTCCTTTGGAAAAAATCATTGATACACCTCTCCTATGATTCAAGCTGTGTTACTCGAAAAAGAAAACGAAATTAATTCTGTTCACTGAAATGAACAATAATATTCCTTTAGAAATACATTTTTGCTCTTGAATTTAATAAGTTTGAATATGTTCCTTTTAAACTATAAGAAAGGTTATTGGTAAGGGACCTAATAATTTTCTAATTCAAAAAAAGGGATGAGTTTGCATTTTGAAAAATGAAAGCTTAGTTATGTTTACTACTACTAATTTATAAACTTTTTGCTTTCAAATTACAAATTTTACGAAATGTTTTCCGAATAATTTAATGTTTAAATAACTTAAATGATTAGACCGATTAACTCAAATTCAGTAGGAGATTTTTACTGTACTATATAAATATTTTAAGAATGCAAAATATTTTAATATGAAAATACTGTTGTTTCAAGTTATATCTTCTAAAATGATTTATATTCTTATTCACTTCATTGTATCTTTCTTAGAAACCATCAATTAATGAAGTAAAAAAATTAAATTTTCATGCTAGTTTTGCTTTTTATACACATTTTTGTGAAAAGCAAACAATCTCTTACTTTGTTTCTCATCCCAAATGCAAGAAAAATTAAAAAATTTACATATTTAAGCTTTATGAAAAATATTTACAACTAGGCATTATAGGAAATATTAGTTTTAATACCGAAGTAACTTATATTGATAAGACTTATCTCAAATTAAGGTTAACATTGATATTATTCATTAATCCTCTGAGTAAAATTGATCCTTAATTTCTAAAAAGTATAACAAAAATACTACATCTTTATTTACATCTGCTAATAAATAAGGCAAGTTTATTACTGAATTAAAAAAAACATTTTAAGAAACATTCAATCGATAAAGAGAAGGAAAAAAAATGAATATTTTATTATGTTTCGTTCGTATATTTTTTTTCTTGAAAAATAAAGCAAACTGTTCCCCTATTTTTTTTTTATCTCATCTCAAATTTAAGCAAAATTAAAATTCTTATATTTATTTACTCGCACTGAAGAATATGTAGTTCAACAATAACTCCAGACCTCTTCGTTGTTATCATTTTTTTCCTCAAAGAAATAAATTTTTTTTCATGTAAGGTTAGAGAAAGTCGAGTCTTAAAATGTCAGAGAAAGCAATTTCACCGAAGAGCTTTCTTCAGAATCTTTGTTTTCTGAATTCTGGCGTAGAAGAATCAAGGGATAAAGTTTTTCCAGATTATCAGCTGCATCCATATAATCTAGAGCAGGTTATTTCAAAACCAAGTTGTCTTTCAAAACTCGTACTAAAGTTTTACTGCAAAGCTTTTATTTTTTGTTTCTCAGTGGATCTGTAATAAAATAAAAAAACGCCTAAGGGAGAAATATTTTTCTTTCTGCAATAAACAAACATTTATTGGTCTGTAGTATATTTAGGTATTCCGGTGAAAGTTATATGTGTGTTTATAATGTTATGTTTATGTGTTTGCATTAACTTTCTTAAAATTATCTTTGTATTTTGAAATTAATTTGGGGATTCAATTTAAAAATATTTTCTTAAGTCTTAAGTTTTAGAGTAAGAAGAGTTTTTCTTACAACACACGTTTCACGGCAAGGATACATTAATAGATGAGTATTTATTTTACCATTACTATTTTTTTTAGCTGAATTTTTTTTCTTAAGTCACGTGACAGTCTATTTCGGTAGAATGAAATTCGAATTTCTAAATTCGAAATTTACATGCATGTACATTGCATTGAATAACCATTAAACATTAATTTTGTGATAATTTTTGCAAATACTTTTTCTTACCTTTACACAGTTTTAAATTTTACTGTAAACATTCAAATATTAGTTTCAACAACTTTAAAAAGGGGGAAAATAATGAAATCAAGTAATTATACGAGGCAATTTTCAATGACTACTTACATTCGAAGTGTTTTAAACTTTAATGAATATAAGCAAGGCTTTACGAAAAAAAATTAAAATTTTGCCACAGGAAATACCTGTATTTTAAGTTCTTAATATAAAAGTAAATCTTAATAATACATTTCTCACCCCTAGTAAGGTACGGTAAAAGAAAGACAAAATGAAAGTTTGTAGATATATGTTGGAAAATAAAATCTAAGGGAAAACTTAATTAATTATTTCCTTTTAACCGTGTTTTCAATCATTTCGTAAAAACTAAAGTCAGTGGGGTTAAATTTATATTCTACGTTCTCTATTCTCCCTTCCCCCCTCTTTCTCTCACATACATATATGTATATATATCTACACACACACACACACACACACACATACACATAGCAAATTGAGTAAAGTAAAAAAAAATCGCAAATTGTGCCAAGAAACTTAAAGTATAAAATGAGTGGTATAGAAGATTTTTAAAGAATTTTCTTGATATTTTTAATGAAACAATAATAAAATTCATACGGAATTGAAAACCAAAAGCTTTAACAACTAGTACAAAGTAGAATTTTAAAAATAATCATATGTTTTATATTAATGTCCAGTTGCAACACATCAATAAGACCTTTATAATCACATATATACCTTCCCCTCATAGATATAAATCACATTTAAAATTAGTACAGTAAATGGAATTTTTGTAAGGTACGTATACAGTTAAATATGGATAATTCAAAGGAACCAGAAAAAGATTCAAACTACATATGTTTATCTAAAGAGAAAAGAGGTAAATTTAAAGGAGTCAATTCCACAATCAGAGATTTAATACACAACCTTTATTTTACAAAATACATGTGTATTACAATATAAGAATTAATATTTTTAATTGAATCAAATATTTTTTATAATATATCTTAACAAACTATAATGTTTTAAAAAATCATGTATTTTTACTTTCCTCTTTGAATGCAATCTTTGAGTCATTGCAAATGATTTCAACTTACCAAGTGATGAAAAAATAGAATTTCTACATAAGATTTTCCTTCAAAAAAGGACTCTCCTTTCCCTTACCCTTAGAAGCACCTTTAAAATAATAATGTACGTCAGGTGGAAAGTCTCATGAACTATTTTTACCGTAGTGATTTAAGAGAAATCGTTCGAAAAATTTGAAGAAAGAGAGACAATCTTCCCATGTAATTTTATTGATTATTTCGGAAAAAGCTACGTAATTTATATACAATGTTTTAATTTTTAAGAAGAAGGCTTTTTGTAAGTAAACAAATCTATATATATATATAAAACAAATCTAAAGATTGAATAATATAAATTTTTTTTACTATGTTTGTGATTTCTTTTGTCTGAAAATCTTTGAAAATTATTTACTGGGAAAAAAAAATCTACCGAAGTACTTTTGTTTATATTCCAATCATTATTTAATTTCGTTAAAAAGTGTTTTTAAATCGTTATTTAGTGCTTCAAATATGAAGAGCAAGAGCAAAAAACGTAGTTTTTAATGACAAAAAATAACATATTAGATATTTTCTCTTACACGAAGTAAAAAGAAACGACAAGCTGCTTGATTAAACTCCTATATATATTTTTTTAAAATAAAAATTTTAATCAGCTAAAGCGATGATTATTTTCAAAGAATAATTCAAAAAAATGGGTAAGAAAACTAAAAACATTAATGTAGCTATTTATAAATTAGCTTTGAAACTTTTTATTTATGTGAGAAACCGTACGTAAGGTCACTTTTATGAATCCCAAAAAATAAAAATATTTTTTTTAAAACTTTAATCATTTATTTTTTAGTTGATTAAAAATTAGTTTTGATCGATGTATATTATATACGCAAACAAAAACAAAAATATTCTCGAAAGCATAAATAAATCAGAATGTGTGGGAGATAAATTTTTATTTACTTCTGAAAAGAATAAAGATTGATTTTTTTAATTAATTTTTAACAATTGTAAAATTAATCATTCTATTATTTATTTACTACTAAACATGAATTGATAAAACAAAATGAACTAAAAATAAAATAAAAATAAAATTGATATCTCAATCTTTTTACTGAAAAGGACACAATGTACAACTTATTATTAAAGATAATTAAGTTTCTGAGAATTGTAGTAACATTATGATGCTACAATGAGTTCAATTGGCATATTTAATATTTTACAAAGCTTTATTTTGGTATTAAATTTGCACATTTACCAATATAAAGCTAATTCACTGTAGTTTTCAGAAGTTATAATTGTTGATGACTGGATTCAAAATAAATTCAATTACAAAGCTTCATTAAAAAGTAATGCCTTCATGATCAAAACTGTTTTATTTGTTAACCATTCATGTTGTATCTGAAAAATACATGCAATTCACTATTCATTTTTCGTCATAGTCTCCGTTCCTTTCTATGCATTTGCTAGTCATTCACATCCGTCGGAGAAGAATTCCAGTGGTTTTTGTCGGTACCAGGTATAAATGTCAGCTTTCATCTCGTCTTTAGAACGAAAGTGACGTAACTTAAGATGCTCTTACATCTCTGAGATAAGAGAAAATAGCTGTAAACAGTTTTCATTCGATAATGAATTTGAATACTTTTGCAACCTTCGACTGTCAGAAATTCAATGATACCTCGCTGTTTCAACATTTTCTTCATGTGAGTCGCTACCTTTTTAGTTTTCAGGACACCGATACCACCAGGAAACAAACAAAACGAATGATTTACATAGATATTACGTGCAGCTTTCAAATACAAACAAGAATTTTGAAAATCATGTAGCAAATAAAAAAGTTATGATTATGCAAGCGAACTTCATTCTTCTGCTTGATAGATTATGATAAAAACTTTCAACATATTCGTTAAGTTAATACATTTTAACTCCAGTGAATTTAAAGAGAGACCAGTTAAGTAAACATGGTGCCTTATGAAAAATTGTACTTCATTAAGCAAACACCTACATCTCGTATGGAATTCTATGTCAAGTTCCATTTAAATATAAAGCAACCCACATTATTTCACATTTATGTAGAATCAACACACACATCCATGGTTGGACAACCCGCCACCGCCGATAAAACTCTATCTATGATCACTCAGCTATCGCTCCTTTTAAGGCTCTCATCTTCCTTTTATTTTGAGTGTATGGGCCTTTTACTTTATTGGATTTAAATTCGTAAACGTTATTTTATGAAATCTTTACTTTTCATCTTAGTTATAAGCTATTGTATTTATTTGAATATAATAAAGACTATATAAAAAAGATTTTTGTGGTATTATGTTTAAATGAGTCTTTTCTTACTAAAATAGAGATAGCTGTGGTAGCTTTGTGGTCATGATCGCGAACTCGTGGCTAGAGTTGTTACTATCGAAGCAGGAATTCCAGCCCTGCTACGTGTCGTCTTCGTCACTTGATTGAGGTTTATAATCCCGAGGACCGTCGTCAATAGCCCTTGTGTACTTCTTGGTGCGACAATAGTAAACAATCAAACAAAGTATCAATCAACAAATATACAAATAGAGAAGGTCAAGTACTCTAAATTTTATTAAGATTAGAATAAAATTTTAGATAAGAAGGCGAAGAGGTTTTCATGAGCGGGGAAAAATATGGCGATGAGTTTTTGGTTTACGAAGGATGTCATACTGATTGACTTCTTAGAAGAAAGAAAAATGATCACTGTACTACAGTGAGTCATCTCATATCCCATTCTTAATGCCCCATTTCCCATTCTTAACACAGGTACTTTTTGACGTGCCCTTGTATACCCATTTAAAACACAGTGTTTTAAAAATTTTGAAATGTTCCGTAAATGTATAATTTTACAATAATATAAAAGATGCTTACAAAAGACTATCTCAACTTTGAAGAGCTGTTATTACAAAACTGAAGTGGTTACAACCTTTTTAGACAAATGTACAAATAGAGAATATTAAAATTATAAAAGATTAAAAAATTGTAATTGTTCAATGTGATCACGACCAGAAACATGAATAACACCGGTAAAGAACGAGTTTTTTAAACATGGGTTTTCTTTCAAACTTCACACTTTGTGCAACATTTGGCGAATGGCGAGAAACTTGGTGTTAAAATTTAATTCTTTAAATAATTAATTTTGATCAATTAATTTTTATTAATTATAATTAAATTATCGTATTGTCATCCCAAACAATTGTGTATAGAAAATTTCAGCTAAATTGAGCGCTTTAAAATGTGAGAAAAAAGCTTTTAAAGTTTTGACCGAGACAAAGTTACAATGTGAGTTAAAGAAAATCCATTAATGATGTCCAGTGGATTTGTATACGGTGAATTGGTTGATGACCAGATGTAGAGATTGCTTTTAATTAATGGCATTCAAGAAAGTATTATTTAACTCTCTGCAATTTTTTTCTTTGGAGCTACTTAAAAGATAAATTGCTTTTACCTTCACTACCGGCGAACATTTACGAATTGAAAATGCAAATAAGTACATCCATCTTAACTGCAACACCAAATATATTGGAAAAAGGGTGGATGAGGGGACCTGATATCGACTGGATATCGTTCATATTTCTAGTGGTGTAATCATGTAGAAAAATTAAAATTTTATAACCTGTATAAAGTTATTTGTTTTAATATAATTTGTCCAAAAATGCTGTAACTTCAGCAGTTTCGTTATAGCAGATCTTCAAAATTGGGATATTCTTTTGAGATACTACGTATAAGAAAATGTAACGATCTACTTGGCATTAAAGTGCAGAATATAAAATTTGAGACAGTTAATATACAAGAAAATTAAGTGATTCAAGTTAAGCCATTAAATGATTAATAACCGTATATCTACGCATAATGCTCTCCAAGCGCATTTAGTAAACATTGTTATTACCGGAACATTCTCTTATCTAATAAAATAACCTGAATCTGGATTATATTCTTTACCGTTAAATGGAGACAACCTTAATGGTAAGAATCTATAAAATAAGTAAATAAGCTATATACAATATCTTAAGTAATCTGATTTTTTTTGGTAGTTCTCAGAGCTTTTCAAAATAAATCTATGCATATTTGTTAATATATATATTTAAACGAACTAGTACCGTAGATTTTTAATTATTAATAAGAAATAGCAGAGATATCTGGATAACATTTAATCTGGATATTAAAATATCATTATGTACATAATGTTGTAAACTACAGCTATTAATATTCATTAGTTTGGCTTCAAGAAGTCGTAGATTGAAATAACCCGAAGTTTGGAGAAGATAAGAGTTCAATCTACTGAATTCTACAATGACGGCTTACGACGGTCAAGAAATACTGGGAGAAATGTATAACTATGAAGGGTGACTATATAAAGATATCTTACAAATAGTAAATAAAAATTAAATTTCTCTATGTCGATTGTTTTAAGAAATAATTAAAACTTTACGTTACCCCAAGAGAATAGTTAAAACTTTTCGATTCTGCGGGTTACTTCAATCTATAGCTTTCTGAAATCAAATAAATCTACATTAATAGCTGCAATTAACAACATTATCTACATTAGGATAAATTGATATTCAGAATAAATTTTATGCAGGTATGTCGGTTATTTCTTAATATTAATGAAATACCCTTCGTATATATATACGAAGGGTATCGTAACATAGGAGTATATATATATATATATATATGCTTTTTTATTCATAAGAGAGCGTTTTGAAAGTATAGTAGAATAAAAATTTCTGTAAACTATGTCTTTCGAAAGTCGATCTTAATCAAAGAATTGATTATTAAACAAAAAAGGAATAAAATTTATACATTAAACTACATCATAAAGTGCCAATGTGTAATTACTACTTAATATCTGTAATAAGGAACAACTACCATTGCATTAAGCATAACTGGTTAGTGAGAAATATGAAAGTGAGTAGAGAATTTGTTATTGTTTAGAAGCGAAAATTTTATAACACTAAGAGCATTTCATAATTTTTTTAAAGGTCAAATGTATGAGATTGCTTTCTTGAAGTGTTCCAATGGTAGAGAAAGCTATCTTCGGGATCGATGTTGCTTAATAAGATTTGTGGATTCAAGAATTATGGTTTCATGAAAGACTTCTCGGAAATTATTGGATATGTTGTGCATATGTTAAATTGAAATGGTCGTAAGATCTTTTCTTCGATTAGTTTGGAACTTAGAGGAGTAAGGTGACGTATTGTCTTGTAACACTTCTTTATCAATCCATTCACTTTCCATTAAAATTCACAATTAAAAGAGTCAATAATTAATAGTCTAATGAATAGGAGATCATATAACGAGGGTAATCAAACTATTTTATTCAGATCTATGAATAATCAAATTTGAATCTCGAACCTACGCTAACTGTGGCTAAGGTCTCTCCATACTTCTGATCGTGAGTTATTTAATATAGTAACATATCGTAACGGAAAACAAATCGTATTCGGGTTCTTAGAAGATTTATAGATGAGGGTTCGAATTCTTAACTCTTTGTAGATTCTCTCTCAGATCACTCTTAAAACTCCTTACTGAGAGCAGTGATACAAATGTCTCACCTTCATAACATCATCTTATTATTTTTACTCCTAACTAAAGCACCAATTTTTATATTAAACATTTCACGGCTTATGTATGCGTTTTCTCAATTCTATTTATTACACTTCAATAAGTCTAATATAATCAGCATTAGTCACGTTTTATTTATAGGGAGAGATTTTCAATTCAACCACATTCATTTAAAATCACCAACGTGTTAGTATACGGATAGAGCCTAGGTAATAGTTTTGATTTCCTGACAGTGGCTATAAATCTGATCTTCACCTACTGGGACGATTCAAAAAGTATATGTGCGTTATGAATTTTGTAACATTGTATTTTATGTATGAAAACTGACGAAACATTTTCTTCGTATAACAAAGAAAGAAAATTCTTAGTAAAGTTTCAGAATTCACATGTAGTTAAATTCCACGGGATATGATTTTGCTTGCAAAATACTGATTCAGTTTCTTATACTAAGATTAATGTATTTTCTAAAATTTCAATATATGTACCTTTAATTAGATTAAAATGATCCCATGAGGGGGGTTCTAAAAGTACCTGTGTTAGGAATGAGAAATGAAAATGTGGTAGTTGATTACAGTATTATGTTAACATCTTTCCTTTTTCAAAGAAGTCCATGAACATGAAACCACCCCAAAAAATTGTCTCCATAACTTAAACAGCATATGAAACTATCTTCGCCTTCTTTGGAGCAGAATCACCGGAAGCAGCTCATTGTTTTGACTGCTGCCTGGGTTTCAGTGTATATTGACGAATCCAAGTCTCATCGGTGGTAAGGACTCTATGCGGAAACAATGAAATTTTGAATTGGAAACTAATGACTTCCAAATCAAAACTAAACCTTGAATTAGTGTATTACTTGTTTCTGTGCCATTAAATAGTGGCAACACACAGTAATAATATTCCCTCGTGCCTTACCAATTTCATCTGTAATCAAAAACAAGTGGGTTTGAGATACCATTGTAATTTTTGAACCTTTGCAATTTTTATTTAAAATGTCGTCAATTCAAACCCGAGCACAATTTTTGAACTGCCGTCATATTAAATATGATATATATTTCCTACTGCCATTTTACAGTTCTACCTTCCAACATGAAAACGACCTTTCTGGGATAGAGATATCACAGAAGAGACCATGAGATTGATCATAAATCAAAACTATCCACTTTCTGGAAGTCTATAAAAATATATTTCAGAAAAACAAAAAGAAAACATAGAGTACATTTTCATTGACGCCCTAATGGATTATAAAGAATTAAAGGGAATAGATTCGGGACATAGAAAAAGAAGGTTATGTGTTTTATCTCTTAAATTACAAATTGTATTAGGATACCATCGGTAGTCTAAAATTGACTTATTTTGTGGCAGATAACTTTTTTTTCTCTTCCTGTGTACAGAGAATCTTTCCAGAAATTTGAATGTAATGATACTGAAATAGATTGTATATTTTATATATAACGATAGGCTGAAGTATTATTCATGTCAAAAACTTTAAAAATATATGTATGAAAATTATATGTAAAATGCTCTCCCTTTTCCTCCACGATCTAATATTTGAAGCCTTTCCAATGTGTCTGAGTGCGAGTAGTGAATTTTACTTTATAATATACTCTTATCTCTTGGGTATAGCCACTCCATCCACCAATATATATATATATATATATATATATATATATATATATATATATATATATATATATATATATATATATATATATATATATATATATATATATATTGGAAAGTATACTCTCCTCGCTCCCCCCCCAATTTGTTTCTTTCTTCTCCAGAAAACTTTCAAGTTTCTACATTAAATAACTTCTTTTCCTTCCTGAAGTTCACAAAGTTTTAAATTTAAGAGGCTTGGAATCTATATTTAGATCAGGTACATCCCTGTAAACTTAATTTTGTTGGGAAGCAAAAATGAGATTTAAATAAGAAAAAATATATTTTGAAAGAAAAGTTTCCAATGTATAAAACACACAAAATGCACGAAACAACGAAACATGTTATAAAAGAGTATATATATATATGTATGTAAGGGAATTGCATTAGAAGCTATATCTCAGAGATACGAATATGTTATTAAAAGTATTTCTCTGGCACTCTCAAATAGAAATAGGATAGGTTCGAAATATTTGATTGATAGTTTATCAATAAATAAAAAGCATTCCTTAAATATGATTCAATAATCTTGGATATCAAGCTATTTTATTAAAAACAACATTAAAGTGTTAAATTTATCAAATATGTAGTTTAATTTAATACTAATCACATTGCAATTTGAGATAAGAATAAAAATGGGGAGGTTTCTACATTAAATTATCGCCCATTTAAGGATTTGAATTTCGTAGAGTATTAAACAGAGATATATTGAAGGTCATTGGAGAAATGCTTTACTCTCTTCAAATATGCCTCACTTACAAAATTTTAAAAATGCCGTGATGTTGAAGTGGGGAGTACGATTAGATGTTGATCTTGTCATCTGAACCAGTTTCAAAACTCCTTACTTGTTGACAGAGTTTTGAGTTGCCTGTTGGCAACGTTTGCCAACAAACAATGGAGTTTTGATTCCGAAAAAGAACGGCTAGTAGAAATATTAGAAACTAAATATACAAAATGTTAAACAAATCTTTTTCGAGCAATGATTAATTATCAACACACTTAAGAATCAGTGTAGGAGGGAAATATTGGTTATCTATTAATCACTGCCTTATTTTAAAATAAATTCTAGTGCACTTTTATGAAAGATTAATTAACCTTCAAGTATGTTACAGAAACAGTATTGTAATGTGTAGCATAATGTAATGAGTACGTACAAATGAAAAACTTCACACTCCACTTCAATTTTAATAATTTTTATTTTTTACCTATAAATTTAAAAGTTATGTATGGTAAAGTTTTTATTTGCTACATATTTATAACTTTCTATTATAGAATAAATATAAAAAACAGTGAGTTAAAATTATAGTTTTTCATGCATAATACTAAGAGAATAGTTTATTTGCAGTTAAACTATTCCAAGCTCATTAATATAAGCGAGTAAAAAAATTTAACAATAAAATACTTTTAGTTTGATTTTTATTTTCATTTTTTTGAAGTTAAAAGTTAGTTCGCCGCAAAAACTAACGCCTTAACTCCTTTTATTACAATATTTCGAAGCTGTACGAAAGCATTACCGTAGTATATAAATTAACACCTCCATTCTCGATAGGATCGTAATTTAAGAGGTCACATTCACGTGATATGAAGCCTTAGTATGCCAAATATGTGGTCAGCTTGGTCAATATGCTGTCAAAATTAACGGCGCATATCATAACTATGCTTATAAACATCATAGCCATTATGTGTTGAATAAATCTTGAATATAACGAAGTAGTTACTGATCTTCGAAGATATAAACTGTGCCGTGCAACTTACGTAAAACGTTAGTTGGTTCTATAGTGTTAGAGCTTGAATTCATAGAATTGTTCCACATCTGTTTGGACCATGAATAGCTGTTCTAGTTGGAAACGATTTGAAGCATCCTGTTTGGAATTGAATGAAAGAGCGTTGCATTGCGATGTAACCTTGCTTAATTTAACTTCACGTGGAGGACCAATTAGTTAAACACATTAATTACATCAAAGGAGCAATGCTTTATTTACCTTCAAAGAGGACAATTTATTCAAAGTGGTAAGTTCGTGTTGTTGCAGAACTCAAGGAAGATTGTTTCTTCCGATTTGTAGCGTCAGTTTGTTGAATTTGATCAAGGGCTTGTTACACTAGGAAATTAAACTCAATTTATTCTTACTAAGTGAAATAATTGAAATTTAGGAGGCTGTGTACGAAATAATGGTAATCTATTGACAAATTCAGTTAAATGTAAGTGAGAAATTATTCCAAGAAATTACATGCAAAATAACAATCCAGACGAGTATACGAATAGATCGAAATATATATATCTATATAATTTGAAATTTAAATGTATTTAAACTTTAAGAATTTAAATCACAGATAAACTAGGAAGTTATTACAAAAATTAAAATTATAACAATATGTAAAAAATCACAAATGAAACAATAAGAAAGAAGGCATAAACTAAACCATAAAATAGATAGATAAAAATTACAAACAGAAAAATGAATGAAAATACATTATTGAAATTTAATTATAGAAAAATTATGTAAAATTCATACGAAAGTAAAATAAATGAAAAATAAATAGATAAATATCAGAAATATCAAAAAAGATATAGTGATCGAAAAAATGTAAGATATTAAAAATTTGGTGTAAAAAGGACTGAAAATAATATATTTAAAGGTGTAACAGGCTATGAACTATTCGATTAGGTTATTTTAAAAGCATTGACCTGTTTTATATTTATCATTATTTAATTCTGTCAAACTGATTGTATTACTATGCGCTCCATTATCTGTAGTATCGACAATAACAATCGAAGATTATTTAAAATAAACAGCAAAATAAAAGTACCACGAGTCTATTTGTTTGTAAATAAAGTTTTAGTTTCTATCAATGTAAATTTTTAGTAATGTTTTTTTAGTACAAATGTAAATTTTTGTAATATTTCAATGTAAATTTTTAGTCTTTTCACCTACAGTAGAAAAGTGGAATTACTTTTGAGATTTTACAGTGATATAATTTGAAAAATATTTTTACTAGTTCTTAATTATATTATTGATTATATAATTGATTATGGTTGTCTCTTGCCAATTTAAGGGCTTTTTGCAGCTGAAGAAAAGAGGCGTATTATCAAGAATTTAACAAAATTTCCCAAATATTGGTTTTATACTAATAAAAGTATAAAAGTACAAAATGTAATAATCTTTATTTTGTAAACTGTTGTTGCAAAACGTAAGTACTTGGTGATGAAAATGTAATTTTATTAATTTTTAATGTAATGTAATTAATTATATAAATAGTTTGAATCTATTATAGATATACTCTAAAGAGCAAAGTGAGTTAGATATTCTTAATTTAAGTTAAAATATTTTTCAAGACTAATTGTGAAATATTAATATATAGCTGAAAGGTAAAATATAAGAGTTAATTCTTTCTTTTTATCTTTATATTCGAGTAATTCTTTGCGCTGCTGACATGTTTTAAAAAACCAAAGATTTTTTTTGTTTTATTTAGTTCCTGTGGTGTATTTACAAAATTTAAATTTCGTCTATAATAAAATCTCCCACCACTTATTTTAAAGTATAAAGGAACATTGGTAGAATACTGGATCTTTCTCATCCCTCATAGTCCCTTCATCTTATCACGTGAGAATTTTATTTCTACCCATCCCCTACGTGATGGGTAGAAATAAAATTCTATAAAATCAATTTCAAGGTAAAATTCTCTCTCTCCGACTCTTTTTTGTAGTTGTTTGTTGAGAAGGCGGAGCAGCTTCTTTTGCCTTATAGACACTCTCTTGTAGCCTCTCTCTTTCAGTAAAAATGAATAAAAAATTTTAGTTGTACGATGAATTTGAAATTCACCTTTTTTACTTTGTCATTAATCTTCAAATATATTTTCGTTTTTAAATTCTTTATATATATACACATACTAACTCTATATCATAAATCAAATATATATATATATCATAAAAATAAGCTGTGATTCTTGAAATTGATGAAACTAGTTTAGTTCTCCTTTTATGGATTTATAGTCCTAAAAAGGTTTTTTTGGTTGTTTATAAGGAGTCTATTTCCCTTTAGGAAATGAATAGTTGGGAAAAGCACACGCAACTTTCGCTATGTTATTATCACAATTTTATGAATTTTAGTTTGTTTTGGAAAAAAAGTTTTATAAAAAACTCGTTAGAAAAAAATGGCATTGGAACTTACGTAATGATAGCGTCTATTGGAAACGTGGGTGAACTGAGAGTGGGCTGAATGACATAAGTAAAGAAGAGATGAATAAACTGATGAAATGCTTCCAGCTCATATAAGCATTTATATATATGCTTTGAAAAAAGAAACATATGAATGTAGTTTCTCCTTTCAATGTTTTTGAGCATCTATGCAGCTTTTCTTTTCAATTCTTTTGAAATTTTTTTTTTTTTTTTACTCGGAGAAACTTTTTCTAGTATATATTTTGCAAATTAAATTTGATAATATTTGAGATTGCCTTTTTCTTTTTCACAACGAATTTGTAAATGCATAATAAGGTAAATTAGAAATAATTAGCAATCAATATGTATTAGATGGAAATTTACGCTAAGACGTATTTTTAAAACTATGGAAAAATGTACTTCCATTCAAATTAAAAAAAAAAAAAAAAAAAACTAGGAATCCAATAGACATAGATGTAATAAAAAGCATGTAATATCAGAAGAATAAGTTGAAACTTTAAAGGATTGTTACCAAAATTTATGTTGTAGAATTATTAAAAGCTACAAATTTTTTTTATTTTGTTCAAGGATATTGACGGTGATTAGATGGTAGAATTTTTACGATATTTTCTGGAACAATAAATAATATGCCGGAAATTTTAAATCTTGAAAAAAAAAATAAATAAATACAAAAAAATCCGTATTTTTTTCGGTTGAAAGAGTGAAATATCCTATTTATACAACTTTCATTTTTGAATAAATATTTGCTTAGATAGCTGCAGAATTTTATATTTGGTTAATAATTGTGCTATTAAAACAAACTACCTCAGAAATTACGATAAATCATCGTCAAAAACAAAAGAAGAATACTATAATTAAAAGATGTGTTTTAATTGTATTGAAATTTTTTCTCCTATAATGCTCTTTATCTCTAGAGACAAATTTTTAGAATAGAGAACTGAATAGTAAAACATAGGAAGAACCATTTATACATATAAATTTGAATAAAAAGTAAAGTTTAAAAAATTTCATCTAAATCTAACTTAGCAGTTTGTTTTGTTTCTTATTCTTCAAAGTATATTTACCAAAAGATCCTATTAAATTTAGTATGAACTGGGAATAAATAAAACGTTTTTTTTTCTTTCAAAATATGACGTCAAGAAAAATAATATAAACTTTTTAATATAATTTACGCGATGCAAATGGGTGGCTATGCTTTTCATAAGAAATAATTACTCGTATAGTTGATTTTTATCAGTTCATTGTCGCATCTTTAAATTAAAAACTTATTAAATACTTATTTTAATATAATTTGGTTTAAATATGATGTCTGTGATACATTGGAATTTAGACATTTAACCAAATATATTGTTATTCATAGCTATTCATGACATTAATTTAGAATGAAAAGTTCTTTTTTTATATAGCTATAAATTCATTTTAATAATTAGTTATTGATTCGACTGATCGTACGTGCCACGGTAGTATAGTGGCTTTGGTCACAAGTTCATGAGTAGCAAAACTTGAGTCATTCCACAACTTAAACATTTTCCACAAATAAAGGAGCTTCTGACTGCGATTAAACACGATTTTAAGACTTTATGTACCACAGTGTGAAAATGAGGAAATTGAGAAAGTTCAATTGTAGTCTATAATTTCTTGAACACGGCGCAGAACTACGAGGTTCGTTGAAAATTGCGTTTTTATCGACGTTAAACACAAAAACAAATTTCTGTTGAACCATCTTTTATAACTGTCTAATGGTCTTACTATCAGTTATCATTTTTTACTATTAGTAATTATCTCTTTTTTTTTCTTTCTCTGAGTTTTTCTGAAAAATACCGAGTCCTTAAAATATTTGATTTACTTAAAGATAGACTTTTATTTCTTGAACGTTCAACTTTCAGTTATCGTTATTAAAGCAAGAGCTTCATATTTAAACCTCAAATCGTTTATAAGTATTACTTTAAAAAATTGTTCTTGAAAACTATTTTAGATCTAAACCGATTAAATAACGTTTTGAAATAGATTAATTTTCAAAATCATAGTAATTCAGATATTTCAAAATGTTTTGTATGTATGACGCTGTTTATAATTTAAAAAAAACTTGAAACGAATAAACATTATTCTTTATAATAATTATTCTTACAAGAAATTATTCTTTACTTAAAAGAAATATGAAGAGAACAAATGGATGAAAAATTAAACTAACTGAAGAGAACAAACAATTTAGCATAAAACAATGTCAAAAATAAACTGAAATATCGATGAGATAAAAGAAAAAGAATGATATTTAAATGAGAAATAAAATTTCTGAAACGTTCATAGAGACTTATCGCTTTTTATCGATAAAATTAGGTCGAATATTTGGAGAAAAACATTATAAAAATAAATGGAAAAGATAATAAATTTAAAATAAAATTATAATTAATTAAAAGTGACGAAACAAAATGCGCGTAATAATTAAGTAAAATCTCTTTAACTAAAAACAAAAATTTTAGCTATTTCTACCAGAATAAATTGATTGAAACATTAAGCAATTTATCAACAAAGCCTAGATACTTTTATTTCTCAAAACTAGGATTTAATTTTTTTGTGGTAGGAACGCTTTTTTAGCTTTTAAATATCCGTTTAAGAATAGACTATAAAAGAAAACAGAGGTTTTTCTTTAAAGGCTTAATAACCTATCCCTATCCCAAACTTCGTACGCCAATGGTGGAAGAAAAAAAAGCCTTAAACATCATGTCTCTTTATTGAATTAGCAGCGTTTAAGCTTCTCAACATTTTGCAGTGATAAGAGAAAATGTAATTAATCACCAGGTGTGATTCTGCGCGTTTTTATTTGGCTCTGTTAATTCTGGGAAATTTATTAGCTCTGCGTAAAGCAAAGCAAACTTAATATGGAAATTAAAGGAAGTTTTTGGGTAGAATTTAATTTAATTAAAAAAGTGGGTAAGAGGGTTACTCATTCGGGATAAAAGAAGAACACTGAATAATTACAGCGTAAAATTTATTTTCCAAACTTTTAAAAATTTCGAAATCAGGAACTTGTTTTAATAGACTAATGAAAACTGATATGTTGGATTATGTTCTAGTGTTTTATTTAGTCGTTGATAAGGTACGCTTGAAAATGTAAGTATAATAATATACCTAAATGATGCTCGAATGATATATTCGGGTAATGAATGTTTATATTGACTTTTGGTTTTAATTTCTCCTTTTTTGAAAATTATTTGAACATGAATAGAAGAAATATAAAATTATCTTGTTACAAATTTCATTGTAAATATTCACATCTAACTAAATCAAGGTTTTGATGTTCTTTTTATTATTTCTAATTTTTATAAGCTGCAGCATTTAATAGAACTATTCATCCATTTCTTTTAGAAATTATTTTTTATAATTGACTTAACAAAGAATATTTTTGGCTAAATGATTCGATTAACAACAATCTAGGTCTATTGGTGACGGTCCTTATAATCTTGAAGAATACTTGAAGAATTTTGTGAAATACTGAAGAGATAAAATAGAACATTTCTTCTCCTATGAGTTCTAAACTTCTCAAAAATCATATGGAAAAGAACAATAAAATAAAGCAGACTAAAAATTCAAAAGCGATTAATTGCAAATGAATTACTGAAATGCTTTGTGTGGAGCAAAGATAGCCCAAAACACGTTAGATCCTCTCAGCGTTGATTAGGCCAATACTCTTATATTTAAAATATATTTTAAAGTGATAAAAAGCTTATAAATAGGTATAATAATGTCAACTAAATTTTAGCCATAAAATATTGGAATTATTAATTTGTTTTCAATTTCTTACAGAGTAGAAGTATGCCGCTGTTATATAAAATGAAAAATATGATCATTTTATGATTCAAATGTTAGATTATGCTATCTATGAAGTTTCATTTAGAATTTGAAATAGGATAAAAATCCGATGATTCACTTGAATATTTTTTTTTTACATATCAATTTTTTATCTTTCAGTGTGAGACGAATTGTCATCGTTGTTATTATTATTGTATAATCATCGTTGTGATAATTATGCAATAATAATCATTAAAAATTCTTTAACCGCTTCATTCAAACTTTGAGTAATCAGTATCAAAATATATTAATAATATGGAATGGCTTTACGAATTGCGTCCTTAACCAAAAATGATGATGAATTTTTTTTTTTTATCTTAGTAACTTGCAATAATTTGTATCTGATTCAGGTGGAATTTTAATGAAATGAACCGAGTCCGTTATACACACTCAGCATAATACAGTAGCTCGAACTAATATAGTGATCCTATGAATCACTCTAATTCATCTATATCCTCTATCTTATTCACTACAATTCCTATGTAGTAAGGCTTATTTATATATATCACAATTAATTCACATGGCGAGTTCCTCATATCAAATATCGTAGAAAAGCTGCTACGATATTACAAATGTCTACTGATATTTGCTAGTTCTGGACAGTTGCCGAAGTTCTACGTCATTTCCTTTTCGAATTCTATCCGGTCCGACACTGAAATTTCATTTGAAGCGGCTGATAGCAATTGCAACTCCCACAGTTTTTGTTTTATTATTAACGTCACACTAGAAGCAACACGAGGGCTATTGGTGACGGACCTCGTAATTTTGAATCTCTGTCAAGTGACGAGTACAACACTTGATCTGGCACCCCCTCTCCTACCTACCACACCACGCCAACGGAAGGACTTTGGGCCCCGACTGATTTAACGTGCATCTGTCCCGGCTAGTGGTTTAGTGGTCGCGGTTAGTGGCCGAGGATCGAACCCGCGACTGAAAGAAAACCGCCGGCCACGAATTCGAAACCCCGACCACTAGATTACTGCTTACACTGCAACTCCTACAGCAGCTACTAATACACTGATATATTTCCCTTCATGGTTACAAAGTAGCAGATTTTTGTATCTGTTGGGTTGGTTATACTGTAGTTATTAAATGCAGGCATCATTTATATATATATATATATATATATATATATATATATATATATATAGTATTGATTTAAACTGTGTGTATTAGTTTTTGAATTTCAATTGAAATGTGGCTCCAATAAAAATTCAGTTTGTAATAGTTGCCATTATACATCTATTCTGACTACAAATAATGCATTTTTGCATTATAAGCCACAGAAACAGAGTAATCCAATATATTCTATCCTTTTATTCCTTTATGAAACTCTAGAACTGCATATTTCAACTACTCGTGTCCTTTAGCGCTCTGGTCCACGAGACTCTGTCTTCTAGAGTGTAGTTATAATGAGCAATTCCAAGCCCACTGGAGAGATTAATTGTGAGATGTAACAATGGCCAGTACGAAAATTCATCATAATTATGTAAATTTAATTTTCATTGTCTATATGGGGGACTTTCTGCTCTTAGGGATTTAATATTATCATATGTCATCGGGGCATGTAACAATTAAGCTCTTCCAAATCCAGTAAATTGTAGAGAATATACTTATATGTAATTGAAATATTCTCTATTTGTTGGGCATAGTTAGATACTATCTTATTTTTAAAAGTTTCAGTTAATAGCTTTAGATTAATTACTAGCAATAGGACCGATGTTAATTGTTTTATGAATTGTATGATACAGAATTCCCACAAAATCTATTAATTGAAAAACCAGTTTTTTCTTTCGAAAAGAGAGAGCAAAACTTTGAAGATTTATCAAGAAATTAACCGAATCTGAAATTACATTTTAATTGTTAAATATATTATGGAGAACTAAATATTCATAAAGATTTTACCTAAGTCGATTTTCTTAAAGAAGCATGTAATGTTATAAACCATGTATTCTTTACTAAATAATATGGAATTCGATCTAATTATCTTTTCTTCTAAAAATTGATAGGGACATACACACATCTGAATACTTTAATAGAAAATTATAAGTGAAGTTAACTTCATTTTTTTCAAATCAGAAGGCGATTTAAACGCAAGCATTTGAATATTCCACCGGCTCCCTTTGACCAACTTTCAGTCATCGTCATAATTTCGAAGAGTTAATAAGGTTTCACCTACCCACCATTTATATTTTAGATGTACGCGTGACTGTTCATGTAAGTTTTTATTGTATTTGGGAAATTAATTGTGATTAACAATAAAGAAAACGAAGAAAAATTTCTTAGCAGTCTATTAGAAGAAATTCTTAACTGTGAAAGTTTGAAAATGGCCTTGTGAAAGAAAACGTTGACGAAAGAGATATTAACACTTTGTAAAGTGAGGTAAGAATCAAAGAGTTGGAAAAAAAGCAGAAATAAGCTATGAAAAAATGGATTGCGATGTCAGGGAGTAGAGATGCGATTCCCGCCTAAAGAACAAGCGCACTAAAATCCCGTTCAATTGTGAGATTTGCTTGAAATTTTTGCTTGGAGCACTCTAAGCACATTTGCTTCGAATGCAAATCTGGAATTTAATGACTATAGATTAATTTATTCCTTTTTTAAACCTAAATTTCAATTCGTTTTATCCTTCCATATCTTGTTTACACCTATATACAGGATGCTTCGAAACTCATGGGCAAAAATTTAAGGGGTGTTAGAAAATATCTAAACAAGCAATTTTCATTGTAAAATGCATAGGTGGAGAGCAAT
>BMAW01030690.1:2031904-2069995 GCA_019974015.1 Nephila pilipes | reverse complement strand
TATATATATATTGCAAAAGCAATTGATATTTGTATTTTTTGTTGTTTGAGTTCAGCATAAATTTAAAGAAATTTTTTAAAAACAAATCTTTGTAAGTATAATTGAAAATATCAGAATATTTTTGTAATTATTCAGTGTTTATTAATCATGCTGTTCTTTGCAATAAAATGTTACGCTTTGCAATTATTAAAATATGTTGAAAGGAATTTAGTGCACAATAAATCCGAAGCACAAATAAATGGGCTTATTTAGCAGCTTATTTAATTTTGTAATATTTCAAGCGATACTTTGCCACCTAGATAAATTTAAATAATTTTTGTTCTAATTTAAAAACTGGAATATTTTAGGAAATGCAAGAAGAAAAGATATCATGTCGGTTCTGTGCATACAGCTTTTTTCAAAAATAAATACTCTTATTTATTTGCCTGAATAATACTTTATTTTGTGTAGCTTTTACAAATGCAAATTTTAAAAGGTCAAAAAGTTATTTAACTATTCATGAGAAAACGTTAAAAGCTCATATGAAATTTTCAAAGGTGGATAATTCAAAATGAGGCATGATAGAAATCGTAGGATTTAGTCATTATATGGGTATCTTTTTAACATATTAGTATATGTTAAAAAGATACCCATGTTTCTTGACCGAAATCATAAAGGTATTTCTTAAAATATCTAATTTATGATTCTTTTTTTTATATAATTCCAATTTCTCATATTCTAATGCAATTAAATCAGTTGATAAAAATTTTGCATGAAAACATTTCCGAAACTAAAGCTAATCCTAAATTCCTCTATCAAAATAATTATTCATTTATTTCATTACTCGTACATTATTGAAAATTTTCATCGCTTTTTTTACTATTCATCGTAAGTTTTTGCAAAATTTAAACTATTTTAAATAAAAATCAATGTTATTTTATCTTATAGATTTGATACTTATTAAAGAGGAGGAATAGAAACGAATATACGTGAATAAATTACAAATATAATTCTTATTGCAAAATGTAATTTCACATATATTTATGTTTCTACATTATAGTACTATATTCAAAAGAGGATTAATCTTTTAAAATCAATAAACATTTTTTTAGTGGTATATATTGAAATTTAAAATATTTTAAAAGAATAAAATTCAGGGTATATATAGATTTAAATGTAAATTCAAATTTCTGTTTGAAACTAAATGTCGTTGTTTCATGATTCAGTTCTTTTGAGCACCATTTGAAATTAACAATTTTTCTAGTATTTTAATTAGTTAAAAATAGAAATTATGAAATTTTTGGTGAAGAAATGAATAAATATATAAATTTACACAGTTGAGTGTTAGAACTGATGTATTTTTAGTGCATGTTGGAAGACATTATTTTTATACATAAGTATAATTAAATAATTTCATAAATTAAATATTTGATGACATTTAATAAAATACAATTTGTTTTTACAGGAAAAATGATTTGACTTTTTATTTCAATTGTAACATTCATAATTATATAAAAATTAAAAGAAGTTAAATTCTAAAAAAAAATCAGATTTTTACTGTTCTAGCATATCTAAGAGTTTATAAGCAAGTGTGCTTATAGCTGATTAAAAATGAACGTGTTATGATGAAAAGCAAGTCATATGAAGTAATTTGTTTTGTTAATGAGAAAAAGTTAGCAAGAATTTTTTAAAAAAAGTTTAATCATTTTTAGAAAATATGAATATAAGAAGCAATGAGAGCCAATACTTAAATTTTCAACAGAAATCTTATCTTAAAAAAGATTAATTTAATCAATGGAAGAAAGTTCACAAGTTACAAAATAAAGATTATCTTAAAAAAGCATTTTTAAATAAAATAATAAATATAAATTACAGTAAATATTTCTTTTATAAATAAGGCAAGAGTCTAATAAATTTAAAAAATGGGCCTTTCAACCTTTTATTTAGTGTAGTTAATAAAAATAACGAGGCATGATATTTTAAAACAAGATATATAATATTTTTTTTCACTGAAAAAAATTTAGCGTCTAGAGAAATCAGTGCAAAACAGCCATAAGGATTACATTGAAAATTTATTAAATAATCGAGTTCATAATTTAAGTAATAAAGTAAATCATAAAATGATACAGTATGGTACTAATAAAGGATTAAGCAATAAACTGACTATATTTATGAATCTTTTTAACTGAAAAACGCAGGTTGAATGAAATTAATTCTGTGTTATTTAAAAAAAATTGGGTTGTTTCAAACCAAAGTTTCATCAAATTGGACTATTTGGAAGTCAATTTTATCAAATAGTTAAACATAAATTTCAACCGTAAGTTGCTAATATGTGTGTGAATCTAATAACCAATTAATATAAATTTATTTATAGCTATATTAAATTTGAATTATTTTTCTTTCGTAAAGAAAATACTAATTAACAATTTCGTTGTTTTTTATCATTTTGATAAACTTATATAAAGGAATTTAATCTAAAAAGAAATTTACGTTCACTCAGAAAAGAAATTCTGCATCATATTCAGAGATAAAGCTAGTTAAATATTGCAATACATTTATGAATGATTTTTAATTAGGATAAGTTTGGTTTCCTATATAGGATAATTGTTCAATTCTCGGATGAAAATAATAATTTATTTAAATGACAGAGGTCTAAGTTAAAATATTATTTTCAATACTAATAATAGCTGCAAATTAAAATTTAACATATAGTTAGTTCTACAGCATTAGTTCTTTGCATTGCAAATTGTTTTGCTGTACTTATGAAATGTATTTAAATAAATCGTGTATTTTTATTATAGAAATATTTCCAGAAAAGAAACATTTCATAAAAATATAAGATTTCATAACTAAGCCTAAAATAATTTAGCTTATTTACAAAGAAATATTTTATTTATATAAAATATTTAAAATGTATTATGGCTATATACAAATTACCAATTAATGAAAACGGACAAAAATAATTTCGCATATTAAAAACTGTGTTCTTATCCTTATTTGAAGAGTGCTTTCGAATATTTATTTTACATCTCTGTGACACCTGGAAGACGCACGCTATTTTAAATAACGAAAAGAGATTACACGAGATGCCATGAATTCAGAGAAACTTGGGAATAAATTCTGTTAACCTTAGAATAGTGGCATCAGAAGCTTTTTTTGAAGTTCCTTTTTTGGCAGCAGGGAAGTGAGGTAAAGCTACCTGAATATTTACATATTTATTGAAAATTTCTTCGTAGTTTTGATAGTGTGCCCACTTTGATGAAAAAATATTTCCAAGTCCTTCTCTTGAATTTAAGTTCATACTTTCACCTTTGGAAAAGATTTTGACAGTACAAATATTAAAATATGAAAATTGAAAATTTTTAAATAAATGTGTCTTATCGTACGAAGGGGAAACCGAGTCATCAAGACAATTTCAATTTGGAACTCGTTTTGTCAAGAGCAGAATTCTTTAATCTACTAAGTCTTTAGTTGAATTACTACGAAGTATTTGTAAAGACAGATAACTTTTGTTTTAGATATTTAGTAATTTATAATATATTGCTCTAATTTAAATCCCTGAAAGTGTTAGCTGAACAACAGGGTTTCGTAAGAAAAAAAACCATCATTCATAAAACTAGATCAGTGAATTACAAAGGTTTGTTCTTATTCATACCATGTTACTCTTTTTAGGTTTATCATGAATTGAATTTTGGAGGTAATAATTATGTATTTCTGTTACTAGTTAAAGGTGCTTGCCATCAGTAAAAGACAAAACCTGTTTTAATACAATAGAAAACAAATTAAGAAATATTCAGAGTTTATAGAAAGGTATCACAGAATCAATTAACTTTCATGAAACTAATGTTATAAGTCGCAGAGATTTTCAAAAGATCGTATCGCTAAGAAATGCATTCTAGTAGAAGGCAATTGTACGTGGAGTACAATTCATTTAAAAAACAACTTAAACATAAAATTAATGTATGCTGTTACAAAGAGAAATCGTAAAGAAAAAGGAATTGAGAAGCTAAAATGCTTTCAAACATCAATAAAAATTAGCAGATAAGCTCAATAATCATCAATACTTCCAAAGTAATCATTTTGTTTGGACCTTAATGGACTGGATTTAATGTTTTAATTGTCAGATAATAAAGGTTTCGAAATTTTATTATTCTCAAGCCTTTATATGGAATAACAGGGGGTAGTGAAGTCTAAATATAATGGGGGACCAAGTTCGAACGTCATATGGACCTGGAGTTTAAAGATACCATATTCGAATGGGATTTTAATTGCTTAATTAAAGTTCAAAATTACGATTCTCAATACAAACATTCATTTATGATTATTTTATTTCTTTTTATTTATTTACGCAATATTATTATTATTTTCTTTCACAATACTGTATTGTGAAAGAAAATAATAAGGCAAGAAAGAAAGCCTCATCTAATAATATTTTTAATTGAATATAATATGGAGCTTGTGCAAATAGAATACGAATAGAAATAAAGACTTAGCGTTCAATATGTTGCTTGCTTCTACGAGGTATTGTATGATTTGTTTTCTTTGATATAGAATGTTTTTAATGAAGATAAAAAACCTCAAAAAGTTATATGGTTGATGAGTAAAAGTTCATTACAACAATAATAAGAAAAAAATATCAGTAGATAGATACTGAAAATAATTCTTTTTCTTTATACAATAAATTCTTGAAAATTCAATCAAAAATTTAATAAAATCAAATTTTTTTACTTAAAGTATTCTTGCTACTGCTGTCATGCTCATGAGCTCATGGCCGGAATTACTTCAGTTGAGTCTTGAGTTCAAGTCCCGATTCAGCATTGACCTGCTGTGTTGGGAGTGATGAAGTTAAAACTCTCGGGGCACCAAATCTTCGCATGGAATGGTGATGAAGTAAGAAAAGCCGGGTGCCAGCTGAGATCTCCTCTTTTCCCTTGATCAAGGCTCAAATTTATGAGGTCGACAGCCAATAGCACTCCTGTTGTTTCTAAGAGCTAATCAAATGAACCATCAATCAAATTAAGTATTTTACACTAATATTAAACTATAGATTAATATTACAATAGTGTATTCAGATAAATAAAAAGTTTAGGGAAATGTTTTAGCTCTTAAAATATATTTAACTGTTGAAGAACTGTAAAATACGCGAATATACATAAAAAATGTATAGATAAAAACTGAACATTCGCATATGTATTTCTTGCAATAAAAAACTAGATTATAATATTTTGTATAGAGAAATATATTTTAGGAATCATAGTCTAAGCCATTAAAAATTTCCTTGTCATTTTGCGATTTTAAGGCCAGTTTGAAATGATGAAAAAAACTGGAGAAAAGCTATCTATTTATATTTAATATGATTGATTTGCAGGAAAATATCTGAAAGAGAGAGAGAGAATTTAAAATTTGTTAAATGCTTATTTATCTAAACATTTTGGGTACAGCAACAAATACGTCATCATTTCAGTAGAAGAAATGAAGAGAAAAGCAAACAAAATTTTAATTAAATGGCATATTAATTCATAAAACTTATTATTATTAATAAAGGCTAAAATGATATAATTTTTGGATCTGTGTATATTATAATTCCTAACCACTACAAATGTATGCATTTTTTTCAAAATTTATTAAAGAAGTTTACATTTATTCATCTGTTAATATTAATTCATAGACTTAATATTCCTTAATAATTAAATCATTATTTAATAATAACCTGAACTTTTTAACTTATTAAAGAGCTACGCTGCTTAAAACGATTCTTGAGGTATATAAAATGCATTTAAATTCTATTACTCTCAACTAACTTTTCGGATTTTTCTTTCTTTCGAAAAGTCCTGCAGGTATAATAATAGAAGTTTTTCTCATAACTCTTAGAGAATTTATATTTCATCATTGGAAAATGTTCCATAGCTCTTATACCTTCTTTAGTTTCATGCAATCGTAAATGTGGAAAAAAAGTTTTTAAAAAAGAAGAAAAATAGTTATTATATTCTTTTACGATACAGACACACTTAATATTCAAAATCACTTTTATTTCTGCAGTTCTAGATTATTTTAATGAGACGTTTTCTGAAAGCTTTTAAAACGCTTATCATTTCCAAAACAGTAACCTAGGAATCGATTGAAATAGAAAAAGGCTGTTCAAGAATTATGCCTTCGAATAAAGAGGAGAAAAATGAATGAATTCTTTTGAAAAAAGGAAGTCATTGGGATATATTTGTGTCTCGACGAAGTCTGTCTGAACTTTTAGAATGAAAGAAAATTCAGCCCAAGGTTCATTCAAAATGCAACGCATGAAATGGTCTTTGTTTGCTGAAGCAAAAAAGAACTTTTTGTTCATGAATATCAACACCTCAAAAGTTATCAGAAGTTGTTCCGTATTTTTAAGAAAAACGATAAAAAAATTCAAAGAAATGTTCTTTAACTTAATTGAAAAGTGATGACTTTTCTAATTGCCCTAATGGAAAATGAAGTACTTAATGAACAAGTTGGAGTCCACAAATTTTGTATATTTTTTTATTCAATCAAAGTATTCGATTACGGGTGTTTCGACCAAAAAGCCAAAATTCACTTAGCGGCAAAATCAAACTGTTTGAAGTTTTAGATTTTTAAACCAGCATTTATTTTAATCTGAAGCAAAAATATTAAAGAGGCTATTTTCATTAAACAGTACATATTTATCAAACGAGAACAAAATCAGTAATGTAAGTTCCAATTATAAATGATTTTTGTTCAAAATAGTATATTTGAAAAAAAAATTAATAATTGAAAAAACAATACTAGTTACATAAATATTTCTGAAACTTTGAAAATTTTTATAAAAAGAGATCTAAGAATTTCAAAGAGTCTTTGTTTTGATCCAATGATGGCAATTTTAGAATAAACGTGAGTAAGAAATTTCATCAAAAACTTGAAAAGGTCGTTGTTTCAGTTTGCAATATCTGTGCATATAGTTCAAATATATTAAAACTCCTACACCAGGTTCTTATTAGGGGTAAATCATAATTATAAATTTAGAATTATTATCATAAGACTTTCTTTTTAATGTAGGGAATTTTGAAATTGTGCTTATTTTTCAGTATTTTGGCACAGGAAGTAATACTTTTTCATGCTTTTAAGATGCTACTTTTGTGAAATATTTATTAATTTAGATTTTTATCAAAAACTTTATAAATATCAAATAGTAAGACACATACACGTGTGTGTGTGTCAGGTATATATATTCTTTAACTTAGTTTTGAATACAACCAGAAACTTCAAATAAATGTAAAAAAAACCCTTTTGTTTTTAATAAAGAGTTTCAACAAAAAATGTCTATTTTAAAATAAATGGAGAAACTATTTTTTTTTCTATTGCAATTATTTGTTGTTTTTCAACATTCATATTTCCTCCGCGTAAATCATTTTATTTCTGATCCAGACCTTCTCTAATTTGTTTATTACCAACTTTTATAATTACACTAGTAGAAACTTAAACTTTTTACAAATAATCATGTTATTTTACGACTATATCTTTTCCAAATACAGAGATCAAAGGATTTTAAAGCTTTCACACAAGGGCGTAATCTCTCTATGATTAACCCAAGATCTGTACTTAGCAATGCAACAAGATTTGTTGTTATGGTATTGAACTATACAATGAGATATTGACGATAGAGCTAATAGTTTTCATCTTAGTAAAGAGACAGGGAAAGCACCTGAACTGGTACCTAAATCTTTAAATTTCCATAATATATTTGAGAAGTTATTAAAGCAAAGTTATATTTGAAATGCAACTGTTTCCTTTTATTCCTCCCAATAAATTCCTTTAACACACAATCTCCAGTTTATATTCTTTGTATAGTTCTAACAATTAGGTTATTCCGCTCACAATACATGAAGCAAAAGTCTAATTTCAAGCTCCTTTAAAGTCAACAAGCACCTTCTTTTACTAATCCTGCAGCTGTAATAGCTGAGGGGTCATGATCGGGAGAGCTGCTGACTGTTGCAGTTTCCATTAGTTTCGTGTCCTGATTCTACATAAACCCCTCATGTGGTGAGGTTGACGAACTGTATGTCTAATGAGGCTCCAAGCTCTTACATAGGCACACTGTTTAAGTCAGGAGAAAATGTGTTATTTCGGGTGCCGTTCTTGTCACTTGACCGAGACTGAATATTACGAGGTGCGTCACCAATAGCCCACATGTTGTATCTAAGGGCAAGATCAATATGCAATCCATAAAAAAAGGAATTTTGCAAAATCCAGTTTAATTTTCTTTTAGTCATACTTTATTTTACATCATTTTGCCATTTCACTTAATTTTTTTTTATTCAATTTACAGTATAATTTTGTTTTATTTTTATTTTCTCTTAATTAACCTAAGACGGAACAGTAACCTTTAAGTCACACACGCATCGACGGAAAACGAGCATATTGTGATTGTCGGCTTCGTAGTTAGTATAGACAGCTGACACTTTAGAAACGGAACATAAGTTCAAAAATAGAACTTGGCACTAAAATGGTTAATAAAAAACAGCATACAATCCTAGAATTTACAGGTAAAAATATTTCAGTTATCTAAAAAAACGATACTAGTTACAACATATTAAAAAGTTTTTATCAATAGAATAAACTTATGATTGCTTCAAACAAAATTATAAAAAAATCACTATTTAAATTGAAATAAGTCTTGTTTGATGTTTAAGAGAAAAAGTAAAAAATCTCTCTCTCAACACATGCACATAACAAAAAAGATATTTTTCTCCAAGAGCTGTTCAAGGTCATTCATTAACATTTTCTACTCTGACGCTTTTCGTTAGAGAGAATAAATTGGAATATGTTAGTGAGAGACAGATTACAATTTATTCTGAGTTAGCATTAAATTAGAAGCAAAAAATATGAAACTAAATTGAAGATAATAACAGAGAATACATGACACATAAATAATAAAATATATTAATACACACATTTTACAATGAGGGGGGTAATTTGTCTGATTAGCAGCCAGAATTGCATTGAATATCGAGCTCCTTTACTATCAAAATAACAACATTCATACAATATAAGAAAGCACGAAACTCAGTTTTATACCGTAGAGACACTCCATAAATCAGGATGATTGTTTTTCTACGGATCTTTTGTTTTCATAACAGGACGGCACTTTGATCAGGACGATTAGCTCCTGCGATGAACGTAGACTTTTATTCATACCAGAGCAGCACTTCGTTGCATAGAATCAGATGATTTTCCTCTACGATAATTCACTTCGTAAGTCAAGTCCCCACAGAAACGGGGTGATTCTTCAACGCCATGAACGGAACTTTATATTCCAGGACAGCTCTCAGCGACATCGGGTTGCGCATCTCAGCATAAATCAAATGTTCCAAAGGATGGCACAAGTGGAATATCTGGTAGGTTTCGAATAATTAGCTTATGATGATGATTTTGAAGCATCTATGTTAAAAATTTCTGGATGCCATAGAATAGCTAACTGGAATAAAGTAGACTTGTTTGGCCAGATTAATTATAAAAACCCTTAAATCGAATCCATAATATGCAATTTCAATAATGTCCTTTAAATTTATTTTTAAATTTCTCTCACTGTCTCATACAAAAAAATTTATAGTTTCTTTAACTTAGTAGAAAACGTAATTAGTTGAGGAAGCGCTGGAAAATTTTTTTTCTTTAAAAAAAGAAACCTCACTAAAATCCTTTCCCAATCTTTAGACATATTATTTGTAAACATTTTTTAAAATTTTACAAAGATAATTTTAGTCAAGTGGAGGGAGGTCAAGTAAGATAATTAATATAAAACAATATCTAAATAATGAATATATAATACTGTAAGTTTTTCTGTGATAGTACCTTCAAAGGATTTTGAAACCACAAAGTAATTAGTTTATTATTGAAAATACGTTTTCTACTATTTTATTTACTTTTTCTGTATGAGTTTTTGTGCATATATTTTTTGATTAACATGTAATAGTTGAAATAATTTTTGAACTTCTTTTTGAGTTTATACACGTAACCCTATAAAACCTTTTATGTACCTGTAGGAATATTTGTGCCCTATTTAGAGATACTGTGATTGAAATTGATTACAATTCATCCATCACTACACCCTCTAAACAGTTGGTCGTCGTCTTTTGATTTGTTTCGAAGATTAGTTTTTATAAACTGTCTAACGTAGTAACAGCCGGTTACTCAGGGAAAAAATAAGCGAGAAAGACTTTTATTCTCTATCATTCAATTATCTAGAAATTTGTCCTTTAAGATCGATCTCGATCAGTTAATGGAGAAATTCTAGATGGACGTCAATCAAATCAAAAATAAATCGATGGTTAAAGTAATCGATTATATTCCGAGGAAAAAAAAAAAAAAAAAAAAAGCGATTTCTACAGAAGAGAAAATCGATTATTTTCTGAGAAGCAATAAATAAATAAAAAATAAAAACAGTAATAAAACTAGTGAAGTCGTTTGTGGATTTATTTTCAAAAAAATGTTAACAGGAAGTATTTAAAATTAGGGAGTGATCAATTACATGGAAAAAAACAATAATTATTTTATAATCATTCTATGGAAAAATATTCGCGTTTTCTTCTGGGGCCCATATACATAAATAAATTTTTCTTAGAAATCTATTTTTAGAAAATCTTCCTTAATGCACAGAAAATTCTACTAAATTTTTTAATTTGCTATAAATCATATTTACATTTTATTTTTGTACCTTAGAATATCAAAAATTAAGCCTTGGTGATCGGAGATGTTCTCTGTAGGACTGAAAATTTTTCTGAATCCCTTGATCAATGACTTCAGAAAGTATACTCGAAATTCACTTGAATAATTATTGTCAAACACAAGTTAAGGAACTAAACTTGAAATATTATGAAAAAAATAGTCAAAATATTATTAAAATTCTTCAAAAAGTAAACCAAAGTATCAATACAGAATTACCGGTTACTGCTTTCTGAAAACGTATATAAATATTGTTGATGTATACAATGGATTCATATGTAGAAATTGTTTTGTAGCAGAAAAAAAACTTCAAAGAAAATGTTATATGAGTGAGTGAGAGTTTCTGCAGATGGGATTTGAATATCTAGGATATCTAATTTTTAGACTTCATTAAATTTAATGTATTTCTGTATGATGCCTGCCGAAATTAATTTCAGGTGAATATCTTTTGACAAGTTAAAAATAAAGAGAGTATAATGGTCTAATAATTGTTGTAATCAGTTCCTAATGAACCACTCATATATAATGAACTATAATTAAAAATATAAGTATCTCACATTCAATAAATTATTTGTTCTTTCCACTCAGCTTTAAAGAATTATCTTAGAGCACAGTCAATAAATCAAGCAGTGGTGAGATTATAAGCAAATAAGTAAATCATCCATAAAATACGTACAAAATGTTTCCGTGAGAATTATTCATATTTTACAGACAATAATTCATATCAAATTCCTTTTTTTCTTTAGTGATTGTTGTAACAACAAATTAATTGGATGACTGACCTAATTATTTTGAAACTCTGTTAAATTACAAATTAAACATATATAACCACGTAAAAGTTCACGTTGGATCAGAAATACAAGCCCATATCTCTTTGAATTTTTCCATTGAATCACTATTCTACTTACTCTTTTACTGGATTACTTAGAATTTGCAGTTCAAGATAAATTCTAGCTAGATTAATTATAAATTTCTACAATATGAAAAACGCCGTTGTGTAAAAATCTAAGCAAAAGGGGAATATAAATAAGTTGTGACAACATCCTATTACCGTCTCATTTGTCATCTTAATGATTGCACTAATCACAAGAACGAAAATTTAACTTAAGTTCAAGCACATATAAAGTATACCTAACATAATCAATTATCTTCCAAAGTATAACTTTATTGGTCCATTAATACAAGGGGGAATGCTTTCAAATAATTTAATGTCTGTATCTTCGAGTAATAACCACTGCTATAATCTATTAAAGAATGCACTTACTGGAATACGATGCGAGTACCTCTTTCAAGAAGAATTCATTTGCTCCGATAGGGTTATCCTAATCTTACCAAATCCACTAAACACAGTAAAAGACTTCCGCGCAGATCACACTACACCCTTTCTATTACCGTAACCTTCTTAATGTTCTTCAATTCAACTAACATTCTGTCCTTTTAAAGGGCTTGATTATATCTGTTCACTCCACTTCTAAGGTTTTCTTAATTTGCATTACATTTCATTTCATTGACAAGAAGCCGGGAATTAAATATAAAATCAGAAAGAAAATCCAAACATTCGTCGAAGGAAAATTTTGTGAATAGCCCCCGTTCAAAATTACGTATATGTGTGATTGCTCAATGAAAAAAAAAATTGTAGAATTAAAAGTTTTCATTGTAAAAAAATGATGATCGTACCGATAACAATTCATTAAATAACACAGCTAGTTCTTAATTCATTCAAACGAATCTTACACTTGAATTGAATACTTTACGATAGCACTTGCGAACTAAAAGAGATGAACTACCCGAAATTAAATATCACAAACGAAATAAAACGAACAAAAGCGTTGCATAAAACGAAACGAAGCCCCTTTTCAAAACATAGTCACGTGCTAAACATTTATTTCCCTCTGTCTATCTATTCGCAGCAACTTTATGTTAGACGTTCCGAGCGGATATAGATACAAAGTGTTGGACCGTAAATAACGGAGCGCGGCTGAGTCGACTATTTTATGCGAGAATGAACTACGAGCTTCAAGAATCGATGCTGCCCAACATAATGTCTGAACTCTCCCTTATCAGAAGCAGATTCTTCTATCTTCACTTTAACTCTTTTATCGATGGAAGTGGTGCTCTAGTGCCCTCTATTTAGAGTTTTGCCTCGTAATGGAGTTTAAATATTTAGATGATGTGGGTGGTATTCATACCCTTGCAGCAAATTGTGGACGACTTATCATTACGGTAATGAGATTTTCCAGGATCAGGTGGATAAGGGGTGCATTTAAATGCATGTAAAAGAGTTTGTCTTTGGTATGGGATTATAAAAGAAGTCCCAGAGTCATTAAGTATGTTTATGCTTTTGAGATTAGAGGTAATTTTTTTAGAAAGTTCTCGTAGCGTTAAAAGTTTGTTGATCAGCAAAAGTGGACGAATCGAGGAAGTGGTTTACTATTTTTTTTTCAGTTTTGGAATCATAATGTAGCTTTCCGTCTTTGCGTTCCCGTCTTTTGAATTTTCCTTTTATCGAGCGCATGATTAGCTGATACTTGTAAGGTAAACAAACGTCACGAAACCTTTGTTACGTTGAAGAAGTTAAAACGGGTTTCATCGAATGTTAAAAAATAAAGGCTGATTCGTAGAATTTTTCTGATTGAAATATGTCTCAAAATAAATTTAAATGTGTGTGCGTTGTATATATTGTATGTTTATTATATATGTTTTGTATTATGTATATGTGTTTGTGCATTATGTTATATTGTATGTACGTTTTATGTATGAATTACGATTGTATATTCTAGAATTCAAAAATATTCAATGAAATACAAAATGTTTCACTTCAATACTTAAAGTTAAAGACCTATTTAGCATTGCAACACACATTTTTTTTATCGATTTTTTGAAAAACGAAATGAATACTGTATTAAATTACTAACCATTGTACGATAAAGAATTCAGAATGAGACATTAAGAAAACAGTTTTCTGTTTTAAAAAGCTTTCAACACCCCGAGCCTTATTTTCTGACGTTCGATGAAGATAGTCTCGAATTTCGTATTTTGAATATAATCTTACGTATTACTGAAGTAAAAGTAAAAGGTTTATGTGTGTTTAAGAACGAATTTTTTTTTCAGTAATAACAAAACTAGAAGTATTACCCCAACTGTTCATAATTTTCATTGAAGAAAATTTATAATTTTTATTTAATTTTTTCTCTTCATTGCTCAGTTGAATAAAAGTTTGATTTGGTTATTAATGTCGCACTAGAAGCAACTTACGGGCTATTGGAGACGGACTTCGTAATTTTGAATCTCAGTCAAAATAAAAGTATAAACAAAATTAAATATATCTTTATCACGCGAACTAAATTTCAAAAACTGTCAGGATTTTGATTGATTATTAACGTTACAATTGGAAGCAACTCGAGGGCCTTTTGTGACGGATTTCGTAATTTTGGCCCACAATCAAGTGATGAGAACAACACATGAATTGGCACCCTACTCCCCATAGTTATAAAATAGTGGTAAATTATAAATATATTTTGCAATCACATACTAATCGTAGAAGGCTTTTAATTAATTGTTACATTTTCCGAGGCATCAAAACTGAACTTATAATTTATTAAAATTCTAATAACAAGTAACAATCAAATAACTAATGAAAATAAATGAAAACATGTTAAAAATAAGAAGGAAAAAATAGCCACCATTTTTGTTAAAGGTTTGAGAGAAAATTAAAATATCAAAATTAAGATTCTTTTTATGACATTTATGTTTTAAAATTATTCGCTAAGCTTATGCTTTTTGTGTCCCTAATAATGAGATTTTAATCTTTTTATTGAACTATAAAAATATTTTAGTCAAAAGATTTTTCTTTCTCTTTGAGTTCAATACGGTCATGATATGAGATATACATTTGTATTTAGGCACCATTTTTAAGAATAATATTCCATAAATACACAAAATATTTTCCTTCTCATATGTAAAATAATGCACAAAAAATAATAACTAACTTTTTAAATATTACTGTACATTTTTTCTATGAAAAAATTATGGAACATTGCAATTTTGAAAATTTTAAATTTTCTTCTCTTTTTTTTCTTAAAAAAGTTATGTCTTAAAATTTAGGTATTAGAGAAAAAAATTTTTTTCGTTCACTTATATACATAAGTATCCTTTGCAGAAGCATAAAAAATTGGAACCGTATTGTGTAATAGTTTTCCTTAAAATGGTTCTTAAATGCAAGTATATCTCACAAATCATGTCCATGTTCAACTAAGAGGGAAAAAAATTTGTAACATAAAAGTCATTTTTATAGTACTATAGAAAGAGTGAAATATCATTATTAGGCAAACACAAAAAAATCTAAGCTCTAGTAATTATTTGAAGAGGTATATGTCCCAAAAACAAGGAGTCTTAGATATGGTATTCCACAACGCCTCGCATCTCGTGGTACCCTTAAGTTTCTGAATTCATTCAGGTGGTCTTAATTTATAGTCCTTAAGACCTTCCAACCTATGTCCTACCCAGAAACCTTTCTCTTTACCGATTTTTCTTTGCAGTTCGAATTTCAAATGAAGGAGCCCCTATCCATCCCACAACACCACAAACAATTTCGAAGCCTCCCCTTTAGGCTGCCAAATGGGAAAATAAATTAGCACTTGAAAACCATTACGTAAGGCAATAAGAATAGCAAAAAAAGTACTATGCCCTATCTCACCTAAAGGGATACTGTCAATGCGAAGAAAGGGAATGCAAGTCAAAAGCGGGTTGAAAAATTTATGACCTTCTTTGGAATTTCCCAGGTAGTGCTGACGAAGGGGTCACTTTTCTTTCGAGTCGGACGGCAAAAACCTTTTGGCACTTGTCAATCGATAATGCCCACGATCAGTAGCCATTCACATTCGCTACATCATCCCGGAGCGATTTGAAATCGTCCGTGAAAAGCTATTCCGTTTGTGAAATAAAAATCTTGAAAAGGGGTTGTATTTTCCCTATGTGGATGCCACGGCATTACCGTCACCATCTTTGTCGCAGAGGGTGAAAGACGGGACACAGAACACAAATGGAGAGGACAGCTCGGGAAATAAATTTTGGAAATCATTCCTGAGGTTATTTTAGGTGGTTTTTTTTTATTTGATGGGATTGTATATCGTGTTTTATCTGACACGGATGGTGGATCGAGCGAAAGGGAATGGAAAAAGCGCGTTTTTTTTAGTAGCTCATAATACTGACTTAAGAAGTAGAAATATATATAAAAATTCGAGCAAAGTCTGGGAGAAACACTTAAGCCCCTAGGCCTGTGAATCTGATCAAACAAAAATCTTCGTATTGAATAATAGGTGTCCCTACATATTGAGCATAACTGTGCTTGAAAGTAGTAACACGGCCATTACTTCAATGTCTATATTTTTTAACGTGATTGCATAGTAGTAATGAAGAGATAAAAACGTAAGGGAAAATTTAAAGACAACACTTAAACTAATAACGTACCTTTCCTCTAAATTGCCAAACATTATGAGGAGGAAATCTAGGAGAAAAAGATACTTATTTGTTGTTACTTTCATCATTAGACCTAATTTAAAGATATGAGGACCATTACAAATGTCATATAGCAGGGTTGGAGACCATGTATTTCTAAAGCGACTGAGACTATCCTATATCTTTTTAATGAATCAATGGAGTTGTAGGAAGCACATACATATTTCGAAGGTGTTTACCGGAGTCTTCTGATGACAATTACTGTATTTTACTGTACCTCTATACCAGATATACCAGCTCAAGATTGAAAATTTCCAGGAAGAATAGGGTACATCTAGATGATTCAGAGTCACATATCGTCAAGGGTATGCGAAAGTGGTAATGAACACAGAAAACTCAAAAAATGAAAGGATTTGAGGAAAATAAAAATGCTTGCTCTTAATCAATTAATAATTCTTTGAATATATACTAGGTTAAAGGATATGGATGCATATAGATATCCCCCTTCTCTCACCCCCCATATATAAATATATATATATTCTTATATATTACTGTTTATATATATATATATATATATATACTTTTTCAAATAGAGGCACTTTTCTGTTTAATTGTATTAAAGCTCTGGTTACTGTATTAAACACTTATTAAAAAAGATGTCTATCCTTTAAAACAGTAATATATAAGAAGCTATTTAGTTTTAATATCAGAACACTTTCCGTTGTCAGATTCAAATTATCTTATGCCCATAATTAATATTGATAGCATACAAAAACATTAATTAAATTTTTTTGCGTATTTATATGCGAAACCTTACATTTAATCATGACTTTTAAAATTTTTCAGTTCTGTATTATATGTACTTATATTTTTTTTTGCTACGAACAATGGAATTATTTTTAATTTAAGAACAATATGGAATAACTCTTTCAGCCTTATCTTAACTTTTAAGTAATCAACCAGTTTATTCATTCACTTACTAAATTTTTAATACGATAACAACTTTTTCAGCTAATAATGCCTTATATTAATGAATAACCCTGTATAATAATTACCATTCATGGGAAATAATTAAATCTTTATTGTATCATTAATGGATTTATCGATGTTTTATTTTTGTGTGTTTTAAGAAAACGATTGTGATGTTTGTAATTATATAATTTAACCATGATAATGGGGAGTAGTTAAACAGACATTAATTTATTCGTGTTAAAAGAAATATTTTTTAAAAAGTTTCTTGGTAAGGAGTTATTGAGAAGTTCTGTTGTTGAAAATTTAGGAAGATGTTAATTAATTTAACTAAAAATATCGAAAGCTTACAAGGAAAAAACATCAATTCAAATAATCATAATAATTTAAGTTTGTAAAAGCAAACAAATCTCCAACGATTGGAAAATAATTACTACTTACGAGTTTATAAGATAATAATATTAATTTATTGTGAAATTAAGAAATTGAAATTTGAATTGAGATACATAGATTTCTTGAGAGCTAATTAAGTTTTGAAAACTGAAATAATGTAAATATTTGTTTAAAAATAATGTAATCTTGTACAGTAAGATCAGATGTAGTTTTTGTATTTTCTATTATTTTTTAGTACTTATTGTTGATATATAATATTCTTTTTAAGTACTAAAAATGGATGAAATTAATTTAGAGGTAATTAAACTGTAAGTTGGAAATGTGATGTAAAACATTAAATTGTAAGGAGGAAGTGTATTCCATTAGAATACTGTTCTTTAATAATTGTTAAGTAAACAATTGTGGATTCTGAAAGTCCTTTTAATATGATGAATTATTTTGAATAGAAATTAAATCACATGTTTGGCAGACCAAATTTTTGACCAGTTACTTTTCTTCACTACTCATTTTTTAAACTTGAAGACAAATTGTTCAAGTAATTAATTATGTAATACATTATTATTTTTAAGATGAAAAATTATTAAACGTATGAGTGTAACTCATTATTTGATAAAAAATACATGAATTTTATTTATATTATTAATGCTCAAAATACAATTAATTTTCATATATTTTATAACGATTTACAAATATCAAATAAATCATTTCATTATAATAAATTTTTCATTTTATATTTATTATTTAAAGAATTTCCATATTTTACATATATACCAGTTTCGTTCAAAATTTTTACCGAATTACCAGTAATAGAAATTTGCAATCACTAATTTTCATACCTAATATCAATATAACAATATAAATGTTACTACAATTATCAAAATATGTAAAAGTATAATAGTAAATTTTTGAGAGCAATTCTACTTCATTGCCTGCGAGTATATATATATATATATATAAAATAAGACTTATTTTGTTAAAACTTCATTACACACACACACACACACACACACACACACGTGTGTGTGTGTGTGTAATGAAGTTTTAACAAAATAAGTCTCATTTTGATTATATTTGTTTCTAAATATGAAAATATTTCTTTTGAATGAGTATAATTGTTTAATTAAAATCAAAGTCCTGTGTAGTGGAAATGTACGGTACAACTAATACAATTTCTGATAAAATTAAAAACAAAATGATAATACAAACCACCCAAGTATAAACAATAACACACGAAGGATTTGATAAAGTTGAATGAAATTGCATATATTTGAGTTTTATTGTTACATATATAATTACAATGGGTGTTCAAATGAAAACGTTCGAAAGGGGGAGGGGGAAACGACACTGTAGGTATAAATGAAGACTTTATTAAAAATATACACTTAGGCCAGAGCTCAACCATCCCATTAGTTAAATAACCAAAGTATTTCTTGTTCCCAGAATTCCAAGAATCGACACCCTGACGAAACAAATAAAGGAACATGTAGAATCTAAATAAGAATATGGTAAGCAATACGCCGATAAAAGTCGTAAGCATAGCTACAAATTCAGCTTACATGACAGGGTTTGAGTTAACAAGCATCTTTTGAGTAGCTCTGCTCGACAAAGAACATCCAAGTTTATGCCACGCGGAGATAGTCCCTATGTTATTCTCAAACAACGATCTCCTACTACATTTGAGGTGGCCAGTCCTGAGAATCCTGATATTCCTTTTGGGGTCTATCACACCTCAGCATTACGTCCTGATCAGAATCCATCAACTAAGCCTCTAACTCCTCTTCGTAAAAGAGGCAGGCCTAGAAAGACTCTTCCTCGTTCCTCGCAGAGGCGGTGTCAGGGCCAAAGGGGGAGACAGTAACAGTCCCCATGACTTTAACTTTATCGGGACTGCTAATGCCCTCTGCGGTGACGTTGAAAAAGGAAGATTTTTTCCTTAGTCTAGTATTAGTTGTGCGTGTGTATGCGTATTTTGTATGAAAATGTCTTTTTTGTGTTTCTTATAAGTATTCTTGTGATATGATGTATCCCCTGTGCTGTGAATCCAAAAATGAAAGGGTTTTAATTAATGTAGATGACAATATCTTCATTCAAATGCTCAAAATGCATTTCACTCACTCATGCCACGTTACAACACTAGTTTTATACAAATTCATTACTATGCATGACTGATTTCAAGTTTGAGTAGTAATAACATAAATTCTATTCTTAGCTTTACATGTTGTTTTGAAATTTAGAGTAAATATTGAATTCCGTTTTTTATATTTATATTAATTCCAATTAAATAATGACCCGTGTGGTGACCGGGAATGACAGAATAGTCCCACTGTAGATCACGCATGTCGTTAGAGGTGACTAAAATGGGTACCCAGCGTCTTGGGGTAAAGCATGGCACCCTGCCCCTGGGGATTATATCAAGGGACTTCAGGGACTTCTTTTCTTCTGGTAAGTACGGGCATTATGACTCCAAGACACCAGATGATCTTTTTCTTTCCCATGGGATTTATTGTCTTCGGTAACAAGAGTAACGCGCCCCGGGTTACTTAGCGATCCTTTTCTATTTTCGACCCTCCTTAAAAACCAATTATTGTTTTTTCTTCCATTTCTTCACGTCAAGACCACAGTTGGATCTTGTTTGGAGCAGCATAGCAAAATCTGGCTCTTGTGACAATAAACTTTACATTACCTCACTCCCTCCAATTAAGTAATAAAAAATAAAAGTTTTTAAAATAATATTTTAGATAAATCATACTTTACTGAATCATTTACAGGATTGAAAAAAATATTTAAAAATTCTTGTAAAATATAGATTTAAAATCCTAAAATACTTTGATTTGTTAGAGTTATTAATCCTTCATTATTATAATGTGCTTTGGGGTGTTCAAATAAATATCATGTACCTAGAAATGGTGTTTTAGAATTCAAATTAATATCAGAAAAAATGTAACATAATAGATGCAAAAATTTTAAACAAATTAAAAATATGCATGTGTAAATCTCGAATCGGTAAAAAAAGGCAACTAATGAAAGCAATAAAATATATATTTCTTTTATGTAATAATCTTGAGAAAGAAAATTTTTTGTATTATTTATATCTCTCTTGAAGTATATTTATCGTTGCAATTAAGTTAAAAACTTCGGAATATAGGGTGTTAATAGTTTGCTTTATTAACGACGAATTGTATTGGTAATCTACACATTGTTAAAATATGCACTCTATAACGAAAAAAAAAAAAAAAAAAGGAGATGTCCAATGGAGACAAAAATTGACTTTTAAATCTTATAAATATATGTGGCAACATTTAAAATTTTTTTTGTTAAATAAATCAACTTGATTTATTGGTACAAGGGAGGTTGAAATGAAAAGCTACGAAACGACTCTGTGGGTATACATGAAGACTTGTTTCAAAGTATACACCATAGGTATGAGTACAACGATCCCATTGATTAATGAGCAGAATGATTCCATGTTCCCAGAATTCCTGTGGCCGAGACAAAATCCAGTTCTTCACAGCATCCTTGACTTCGTTATCCGAGTTGAAGTGCTTCCCTTTCAGGTGTTTTTCCATGGGACCAAACACATGGAAATCGCAGGGCAATATGTCTGGGCTGTAAGGCGGATGGTCAAGCTGCTCCCCCTTGAACTTGGCCAGTTCCGCATGTGTGACCCTGGAGACGTGTTGACGCACGTTATCATGGAGCAGAACCAAACCCTTTCATGAGCAGAACTTCTTTTGTTCTTGATGAACTTGCGTAAGGTTTGGAGTGTCTCACAGCACATCGGAGTTAATGGTTCTTCTGTGCTCGAAGAATTCAGCAAGTAGCGGACTTTGAATGTCAAAAAAGACGGTGAGCAACACCTTCCTACTGACGCCAAGACTTTGAACTTTTTAGGGGGAGGTGACGACGCATGTTCCCACCGCATGCTGTCCCGTTTTGTCCCTGGCTTGTAGAGATGGCACCAGCTCTCATCACCTGTGACGATCCGCTCCGGGAAAGCAGGGTCGTCATGATACCGAAACCGATGTTGAAGTGGCCCATACGCAGTTCCTTTTGCTGGTCGGTGAGTTGCTTCGGAACCCACTGCCTTCAGACAATGCAACCTGTCATGAATATTTGTCCATACTGTTCCAACGCTGACATTCACCTTCTTCACCAACATTCGCAATGTGACACGCCGATCACTTCTCACGAAATCGTCCAATTTGTCGATGAGATTGGTCGTAATGACTGCATTTGCCTGGCCTGGTCTCGGGTCATCAACCAAACTCTCAATGCCTGCATGAAAACGGGTACTCCATTTTCTCACTGACTAGTGGGACCCACAATCTTCCCCCTCTATGTTCACCACCCGGGGGGTGAATAGAAAGGTTTAACACCTTTCACTGTCAGAATCCAATAAGGCCTCGTTACTCCTCAATCGTTGAATTTTGAGATGTGAACTCCCTCATGTCCTCTCACACACTGCCGCGTCAATTGGATGGCGCTTTTTATAAGAGCCTCTGCTCTCTCCTGCTCATGCGGCGTCCACGCATGCTCTGATCCACTCCAGAGACTCCATTCGCATCCCTAGATATCTCGCTACGTTTTCCCATAGCGGCATAGGCAAATATGTTAAAAGTTACGTTGTTAAGACGTTTCGTACCTTTTCATTTGAACATGCCTTGTACTTATTGCATTAGAAAAAGTTAAGTTTATTGAGAAAAAAAATCTAAATTTGTTGGATTATTATAAAATTCTTTTAAATTATCTTTAAGTTAAATACATATTGACAAATAATCAGAGACAATTGCAAATAATTAGGACGTATTGTTTCTTAGAGGTTTTGTCCAAAATTGTTCCTAAACTTAATACATATGAATGTTTATAAGAACAAGAAGATCTATAGATAACTCTATCACTTTCACTCTGTCTTCCAAAACATTTAGACTTAAAAGTGTATAGAATATGTAAGAAGCGAGATGTATGAATAGGCATCGAGGACAGAATAAGATAGTGTGTTATTGCAATGGGGTGTTGAAGATACGGTAAGAAAGTGTAATATAGTTCAATGCATCAATATTAGGACAGCGTGTTAAATGCATAGAAATAGTAATTAAGTGTTGAAGCTAATATTTCAGAAGGTCCTATATATTCCTATTACGCAAAAAATCATTAATTCAAGAATATATCCCAATATGATTATACCTTTAATTCCGATTCCTCTATATTTGAATTATCTCATTGAACTATTCTTATTGGAACATGTTCTGGGAGAGGGATATTCTTCCCTAATAGAGACAACACAGTCGAGACAAACTTATACCCATTGATTAGTTGTTGAATCTTCTTGCACTTATAATACTTAGAAGGTCCAATTGTCGTATGTAATATTTAGGTAACTCAGGATATCTACAATTTGCGTAAATATAACTTCATAACAAGAATAATCCTATTTATTTTTATTCCTTTAAAAACAAATTCAGTTTATTGTACAGTTTAATCAGCTTATATAATAATTTAATCTTCTCTGTGACGACTCAGTGATGGAAATGAAGGTTGGACTTTTGAAGAATACAATTACACCAAATATCCAATTTCTAATCATCCTAAAATGGCTCAGCTAAAGATGTTAAGGATGTCTTTGTGGAAGATGCTTTCGATTCTGAATGGAATACACTATAGAAGAAACTAATACCTTTAGACTCCCAACAAATAATTCTCTCTGACGATGATGTTCCTAAGCCATCCACATGTTTGAACACATTCTTTTAATCTTTTCTGTCAATACCTTTAAAGATTAGAAACAGTTCTTCCAGTGATAACCAGTTCTTTCAAATTTACATTTGTCATTTCCTGTTCTATCATTATAGCTTCTTTAAATAATTAATAATGAAATTAATTGTTAGTATTTCAGTATAGAGATATGTTCAGCAACAATATCTTAACTACTAAAGCAGTCTTTAACTCTTCTTTAAAGGCATTTGGACAGATATTTGGAGTCTTCGAAGAGGCTAACAAATATGTATTATTACATTTACTTTAAATCAAATAATTATCTTTATCATTATGCTGCATCTATCATTTACATACTCACCTATGATAGCATTTTATTGCACAGTTTTAGAAATATCTAACTTTCCCATTTAGGTAATTGCTTTTTTATTAATGATTTAATATATTGTTCTTTATAATAATAAAAAAAATTGTTATTTATAGGGAAACATGAATCATATGAACTGTTTCTAAAAGAATATTTTGTAAAAAAATTTAATTTGATGATAAATTTTTTAAAGTGATGTTTGCATATTTTACAATGGAACAAAAAATTTAATTTAGTTTCGAAAGCAAAGTAGAAACAATATGAATTAATTATTTTTCTTTAAGAATAAAGTATTTTCAAATAATTAGCAAGTACTCATTTATGGTTGAGATAATTTATACCATCTGATTAAATCTACTTTCTGCATATTAATTAAATGAGAATAAAGAAGGCAAAAAACAACTGAGCCCTTTCAAAAACTATTTGCATTTTTTTTGTTTTGCCTCATTATCATACAATAATAAAAGGAGATGAGTTTTTTTGATTCAATAAAAAAGGTTATCAATCTTCAAATTTGTAACATGATTTGGTTTTTGAAAAATGGTTTTAAAACAAAAAAGATTTGTTGTAACGATTTTAATACTCTTTTTAAAATTTATTAATTAACAACCATTTAAAGTATCTTAATGTTTTACTGTTTAACGAAAGAAGATTTAGAGATTATTAAAATCTGTGGAGCACACGCATTTACGCTGAAAACATTTCTCTTAAAATAAATCCAAAAACTTTTCTTTTTAGTATTATTATTATTTCTCTCTATATATATTATTTACAACTAATTTATTTATACGAACGAGATTTGGTTAAAAACTAATGTTTTCATGGTCGTAGTTTTGTTTTATTTTTTCCCTTATTTTCATCTAAAACTTACTTGTATCTTATATGTTAAGTAGTGTTTTACTTTAATACATAATCAACATTCCGTTTTCTCCAACACGTGACAAGTCAGCAAAAACGTCAGAGATGGATTCTGGTGGTAGTTGTCCTCTCTAGGTTTCAATGGTAGCGTTCATCTCATGAAGGCGATGCCTTTTAAGGCTCCCGTCTAGCCGCCATTTTGATTTCGTGGACGTAATGTTAATCCTATGGAATTTTGACTTTAATTCTCACATCTTTATTATTTGATCTATTTGAATGAAATAAAATGCACCTGAAAGAGCAAAAAATAATCTATGCTTCTGTGGAATTACTTTTTTCCTCCAATTTTTAAAAGTATTTGAAAATATTCTTTAAAGACCGGAAAACTCAAAAACGAATAATTAAAATAAGAATAAAAATATTTTTAAAAATCTTAGGAAAAAAGTAATTCCACAGAAGCATAGATTATTTTTTGCTCTTTCAGGTGCATTTTATTTCATTCAAATAGATCAAATAATAAAGATGTGAGAATTAAAGTCAAAATTCCATAGGATTAACATTACGTCCACGAAATCAAAATGGCGGGTAGACGGGAGCCTTAAGGTATTCTTTCGTCTTTCGAAAGTAGCGAAGTCTCAAATATAGGATGCAATGACGCCTGACTGCTTCAACCTTACCTCCATGTGAGTCACCACCTCTCTCTCTTCTTTAGCTCACATCACACCAACGATTTCTGAGAACAACCAAAATAAATTCAATAAATAAAGGAAAGATACAGCTCTCATGTACAACAAGAATTTTCAAAATAGGGTTAGAAGTAAAAAAGTAATAACGTTGGAAGCATTACTTGTCACTCAATCATTGTGCTGCTAGTTTTTTCTTACTGCTTTATTATGTACATAGTAACATTTTTACTTAAAATAATTTTGTATTTGCTTCGTTACATACTGCAACACGGAAACTTCCTGGGAGAGACCTTATCAGCCAGAGAATCAGGTATATGAGTCCCAATTCAATGAGAAAATGCTGTGGGGCGAAAAAAGGACAGTTACAGAATCAAATATTGTTAATATTTAAAATATTTGTGTGTGAATATATGATGACGTCAAGAATAAGATCCATGGGTGGGGACAATTTGGTATTTTGACTTTGTCTCAGAATATTAAGTCCACCATCAGTGTTCTAAACTCTAAAATCTATAGAAGCGATAACGTTTAAAAACAAATAATTTTGAGCAACAATAATTTTGTTACACAGATATGTTTATCGATATTTTAAAAGTAAGCAAATTCTCCAGAAATTTCACAAGAAATGTTCTACTTTACTTACGATTTCTGTGGCATCTCCAGAAGATTATAATAACAAATCAAAAGCTATGTAACTAAATTTAAGTATATGGTGTCTACAAATGTGCATAATTGTTAGTTAAGGAAGGAATCAATGAATAAAGAAGGAATCTATGTGTGTCAGAAAGGTGAGAAACGTGATATGAAAGTTTAAAATGGTTAAAAAAAAAAGAAATCATTGAGAAAGAACGCGATAATAATCACTTTAAATTTCCATAGACACAGCTTGAAGGAAACCAGGGCAATGGAGAACTGACTTCACACTTAATTGAAAAACAAATGAAATGAAAAGGTGAAGCTACAGTTTAATTAGGTGTTTAGCTTATGATAGCCAGGTACGCTGAACAACGATTTTCCATACTTGCTACGGCATTGAGGATGAGTTATGGGCTCAGAACTCCAAAGATCACGAATATGTCTTTTCAATGCTGGATTGGAGCATGGTAAGTGCGATTGGGCTGAAAGTTGTCTCCCAAACATATCTCACACGGGATCTATAAGATTAAAGCCAAGTGAGTGAGAAGGCGCGACATGCGTTAGATATTTTCCATTTTTAAGAAGTCGTAGATCAGTCTGGTACAATGACAAAGTGCATCATCATTTGTAATTATGAAGTCAGAACCAACAGTACCTCGAATCAGGCAAAAATAAGGCTCAAGAAATTCGTCTCTGTATCTTTTAGCAGTCACATACTCCATCTCAATGAACTCGTCCATCATGATGCCTGGCCACACAGGGACTCCCTTGACGAAAAACGATGCCTTTTTGTGTTGTTTCTTGAGTGAAACTGTGTTCGTGTTCTACGTCCCCTCTATAGCATTCGCCGATAAGAATCAATGTTAAGACCAAAGCGAGATTCGTCTCTGAGCATCACATTGGTCCGCTGTCTCAAACCCAGTGCTGATGCTCTCAACTCCAATTTTAATGAGCGCGCTTATGCATTGATGTAAAGGGAATGCACATTTTTGATCATCTGGTATAGAGTTCAACCTGATTGAGCATTCTGTAAACAGTTCGTATTTTACTTCGTCCTTATGTGGCGACTGTGAGCGCTGAATCCAGTTCTCTAGCATATATGTCCCTCTAATATCTTTGAGTTACTGACAGATATCAGTCTTGGCTATGACTCTTGGCCGTTCTGGTTATGGTCATCGGTTAGAATTGCCTGCACTATGAATATTCTTCCAAGGTCTTAAGATCACACACTTATTCACATCAAGAATTAAAGATATTTTGTTAATGATCGTTCGGATTGAAACATTTCTACACTTCTTCCTTTCTCAAATATATCCAGTTGTGGTCTTTGTGCCAGCATTCGTTCTATTTAATAGTTCACAAAGCTGCTTCACACATGAAATGCCTGAAATCTCTCTGAACTGCTTATGTCGAATTATCCGGTTGATCCGCATTTCGGCGTGAGCAGATGTTTTAAGCAAGATGACATCAAATGAAATGGTTTGCTTAAAGACAAAGTTTCACCTTCAACAAATGATTCTTCATAAGTTATTTTCAACAAATTCTCCAATATTTACTCACATTGTTTTCGTATTTTACGAATCATCCTTAGCTTTTGGACTCTAGGGTACATAACAGTCCGATAGCGTAAAGGATTTGTAACCGATTAGTAACAGACTTAGACCGTAATTTCAAACAAATACTGTTTTGCTTCGGGGATTGAAGCCCGTTATATCTGTCATAGGACAAAATCCTCCCATTGATACTCCGAGAATGGGAAGAGTACATAATAATATTCAGTGCCGATCACTGATTGGCAAAGCTTCAACATAACAAGGCGTATTGGATGTGTCAGGCAGAAATATACAGTTCGAAATGTTTATTACACCAAATCATTAAGTTTCCCTCCAAACTGACGAGATCCTTAAAATTTTACCTTCTATATTTATTTAGCCTTGAAAACATTTTTAGCGAATAAATACCTATATATTCGCTAAAATACCTATATAACCCTCTGCATATAGAAAAAATTCAGAAACATTTTTCGTAAATAATGTTGCATTCTTTTGTAAAGTTTATTTTAGAAAAAAGAAATATGAAAAAAATCGCAACATACTTTAACTGTATATTTTGATAAACTTTAAAATCTCATATCGATTCATTATAAGTATATAAACCAGGAAATTTCACGAAAGAAAGTAACATAATTTTATTCCAATGTTGAGTAACTCTTTTTTAAACTTATTTCAAATAAATGATAACTTTACGATTATCAATAACCAAGTACACATTTCTTATCAAACTGAAATTTCATTTCTAAAGTAAAATATAAGTAACTTAACAACAATCCGATTGAATACGTGTGAAACTCAAAGAAGAAAAATTAAATTAATTCTATTGTTTTTCTCTATCTTAGGTTATGATTTTTCTCAAATGACGGATATTCCATTCAGTATAAAAGATATCCAGTGCAGTTCACCCTTAAAAGTATTATGAGGTATCGTTTAGTTAAAGAGTTGAGTCATTTATTATCGACGCAAAGACTCTGCAAGATCATCCGGTGAATTTATTATCCTTTTATTGCATGACTTTTCGCGTTAAATGATCCTCGGGAAAAATAATCTAACTATCCTTCTTATCTAGATAGACAGACTCGAGAAAAAAATGTCCAAGCTCAGAGTCTCATTCATATATTCCTAACATTATCATAGATAAAGAATCATATATTTGATAGGGAAAGATCCTGGGAAAGGAAGTTTCCTTTTTTTTATTAAGTTCAGTCAAGGTCCCGGTTTGAAGAGCTCTTTTCCCGGAACTGACGACGGGGCCAATCTCAGGGAAAATGAAAGGAAATACCTCTCCTACAGTATTTATTAGCAGGACAGCCAATTATTTGAGATAACAGCCAACGCTTTTTGCCATTAAATGAATTTATGGACCTTTCTGCACTTTCTATTACGAGAGTCGAGAAATTAAAGTTGTGTTTTGTGTTGCTATTTTTTTTCCTTAAGGAACATTTCTTTTTCTTAAGTAAGTCGATGAAACTGAAATTGAAAGAGATACATTTGACAGGAATCGTTATATAATAGAATATTTCAAAAATGTCTTTGGAAACTGTGAAGATAAAAGATTTGAAAAAAAAAATTAGGGAAAGATTATTTTTTTCCTGTCCGTAATCTTTAAACTCTTTTGCTTCTTTCATCTTTAAAAGCAAGGAAAAAATTATGATTCATTTTATTTTTTATTGCAAGAAAACTTTTTCTCCACTCTTTTAAGTGAAATGAGTTACAATTTCCTTTCTGAATTGCGGGAAACAAGAAAATCCTCGATGTAAACATTTTGTGGTTGTGTGAGATGTAATAAAAAATTTAATAATGGAAAAAATTGTCGGAAAGGATGAAAAACCCTTTTTAATATTTGTATGTTTGAATATAGTAACACAATAATACATTAATTGTACTTCATACAATGTAGATAATAATAATATTTAAACTCATATAAGTAAAATATCCTAAAAGTTATTTTTTAATTTCTTTTTCTCTCTAGCACGTATTTATTTTGAGTATTTTAAAATATAACAGGGATTTTAAGCATCAAAACATTAAAATTGAAAACAATTTTAAAAATTTAAAAAAAATATTAAACGATGTGTTGCGCTCTTAGTAAGCTAATACATTTTAAATGTCATATTCAAAATATTTCATTAATTAAAAAAACTACTCATTTGTTATAATTATTATATGTGGCTTACACCATAAAAATAAAATATTGATTTATACATACATTATTTAACTGTTTTCAGTTACTACTTTAATGATTAATTTGAAAAAAATGCAATATTTAATGATTACAAAAAAAATCCTAAAAATTGTTTAGGAACTATTCTGTATTATCATTTATATAAGTCAACATATTAAGATTATTTATTGATAACTTAACCGCAAAATTTTATTTGTTTATTTAATCATCTTTTCTAATATTACAGCATAAAATATTGAATTTTATTCACCTAACATTTTACATTAATAATAATTTTTGTTTAAAGTATTTAAACTTTATTAATGGCTAATTATTCAAACATTAAAGTACACAAAAATATGTATTAACATTTAAACTTTTAATTTTAATATTTAAGCACTAATATTAAAAATTCCATCGCCCTAATTTGTTTATTGACACTTTAACTATTAATTTCCCACAAGCAATTAATATTCTAAAGTAAATTCTAAAGTAATAAATATTTATTAAGATTATTTCATTAAATTTCAGTAATTATGTGGAATATTAACGCATACAGGAAAATTGTACTCATAAAATGAATTGACTGATAAATAAATATAAGGCAATATCTACCATCATAAAATTAGGATTCATAAATATAAATGAATATTTCTCTGCAGAAGTAATTTTTCACATTTAATGTTAAATTAAAGTTGTTCATTTAGCATTTAACTTCATTTAAATAGTTGATTATTACCATACTGATTTCGAATTCTTAGAGTGAACCAACAACCATTAACTTTCCTTTCTGTGAATGGAAAAGGGAAACAATATTTTTCAAGATAATCTTTTTTTGTGTTAATTCTATTACTATTTCTTCTGTTTGCTCTTTTCTTCTGTTTACTTTAAGGATGTATAATTGGTTTTTAAGTGTTTCCCAAACAGATTAGTTTACACCTCAGTATACATACAGATTATAATTACACTAAAGAAATCCACATTAGCCCTTGTTGAAGAATTAAGTCCGAATAAATCAGAGAAGATAACGCGAGGAAACAAGGGACGAAAAAACTTAAATCTAATATGTTTGCCTAGACTAGAAAGTAGTTGTTCCCAATGGAGATATTTAAGAAATTTGTGTTGGAATTTGTTTTTATATCGTAATTAAATGAGCTGTTCTCGGTATTTTCAGGATTATAAATTCCCTTACTTTAGTTACCAGATACGCAATTTAGTCGTCCAGAAAATTTTAATACGAATAATTACGGTAAGATATTTGCGAGTTTTTTTTAGGTGTTATTTAGGTACAGGTACTTTTTCAGATGTGTTTAGGGTAAATAAAGAAAAGTAAATGTACTTGGAGTTTCAGGAAGATAAATTTTCATTTGGGGTTGGTTATTTTGAAGTAACAAAGTATTCCTTTAAGAGGGATCTTGTTTAAAATTTATTATGTGCATTTTATGTTCGTCGAACATTTTGATCAAAAATAAACATAAATAGGATATTTTTAAAAAATAGTTATGAAATTGAAAAATAATTGTTATAAAATCATGTATGGGTGTCTTTTAACTGTGTAAAACTTTCCCATAAATCTACTTGAAAAATTATGTAGGATTTGTTCTATTTTTCATATGTGATAAATAAGAGTTATATCATACAAGTCTAAAATAAATTTGCAATGAGTGGGAATTTCAGTGATTTGATGAATAGTTTTAATTTTTCAATAGTTTTAGTAACATTTGAGACATTACCTAGAGCTTTTGTCTTGTTTACAAATACTTTATAAATTTTGATTTTTTTCCTAAATTTATCTTAAGTATTTTCTACTGAATGCACATGTAATTTTTTTGAAATTAAGCAATGAATTTATGAAATTATTCTATTGATCTTGATACAAAATCAATGCGAATAACTTTTACTTTTCCTTAAAATGTATATGGGAGTTGGAAATTATTGCTGCATTATATATATATAGCGAAAGTGTTAACATTTATACTTAGTTTATTATGTGATTATTATAGAAATTAAAATTGTTTGTAAATTTATGCTGGTGAATCAATTTGAATATAAGAAAAGTTTGCAGAGAAAAATTTGGATAAATAAATAAAACTTCATTCATTTTAATTCTGAGTCTGTCTTAGAATTACTGATATAGTAAGATTTTTCTCCAAAGGTTTCTGTGAGAATATTAATTTCTTAAACGATTTTTTTTTAAAATTTTTGTTTATTTAGTTTTATATTATTCTCAGAATACCTTGCCTATTATTAAGAGTGAATATTTTATACATTTCTTTCATTTCAAAGTAACACTAGATTTAATTTTTTGTGAAATATCAATCTTTTTGTAAGGAGAAGTTTTTTTATTTTATTTTTCAAAAAGACTGACTGGATAGTATTTTAAATAAAGTTAAATTTTTTTAAATAATCACAATTTAAATTAAAAGTTTATTTTTCTTCAATTATTTGTCTTTTTGATATTCTATAAAAATATAATAAAATTAAAAATCAATTTTGTACTTATACTTTTTTTAAAAGAAAAAAAAAGAAGTCGTAACAAATTATCTATCAATTCTAGGGAAAAAAAAAACCACAATATCATTATTCTAACCCTTATAAATAAAATTGGACGAAAAATGTTGGACTGTTTTTGAATTAATATGAAGAAACACGATAAAACCGTATACAAACGGAAAGAGTTCAAGAGTTATTTTTCTCTTTGCAGCATTCTCTATATTATGCACAACAGAACGTGATTATGAGATGTTTATCACTATATGAATTAAACTACATATTAATGATAAATCATGGAATAAATTGCATATAAGGAATTATATGAATATAGGAATAAATCTTCTTATAATTGAATACTAGTTTTCTATATTGTTATAGAGGAATGTTGACCACGATAGCCTAATAGTCACGGGCGCGGACGGATTTGTTTTGTCGAGACGTGGGTTTGAGTCCTAAAGCCATTAAAAACTCACCGCGTAGTGGAGCTGATGCACGTTAAATCTGTCGAGGTCCCATATCACACCGTTGACGTGTTGTGGAAATTTGGAAAGGGAGGTGTCAGCTCAGGTGTCATCTTTGTCATTTGAACTAGGATCAAAATTACGAGGTCCCTCGCCGGTAGCTCTTGTGTAGCTTCAAAGAGAGAATTAATAAATAATCAATCAATAAAAAACGATGTATACGATTCTTCTTTCCATCGTAATGATGATGCTTGTACGTAAGTGAACTAAAACTTAAAGCTGCCTTTCTTTTTTCAATATCTTCTACGGTTCTTATGATTATTTCATAAACTCAATCACTTAGGTTTCCTTTAAAATTAAAGAATATTGCTGTATTTTTGTTGTTTTATGCAATAAGATTTGATACGTGAATTCATTGACTAAAGCTGTAAATTGTATGAAACACATAAAAAAAATCAATGGAAAGATATGGCAACTTTTAACCTAATGCTCATAGCTTCGTCTTAAATTAATATCACGAAAGTGGAATGGGATAAAATATTTAACTGCATGAGGACGATTCAAAAATATCCATGTTAAAAATGGGACAACTCACACTGTACTGTTATCCATTGAACCATTTGACCTTTTTCTATGAAGTCCATCAGTATGACGTCTTTGGCTTTTCATAAAACGACGCAATAATATTTTTGGCTGATAAAATCATTTACGCTATCCCGCGAGTATATTCACCCGGATACAACACATAGGTTTTATTGTTGCTTGGTTTCTGGCATAAAATGATGAATCCAATTCTCTTCGATGGTGACAACCGGATGCAAAATAACGAAAACGGATCGATACTGCTTCAATCAGACCTAATTTATAAATCACTGTCAAATTTGTTTTGGTGTCGTTTAACAGAGGGCATCACACAATGGTAACGCCAAATAGAACCATTAGAAATACCATTTAGATTCAGAAATGGGTACGTTTTGAGTTACTTTCGAAAAAAAATTATACTCTTCTGTCCCAAATGCTCAATTATTCGAAAATATACGAGATTAAAGCCTGTTATTAATACGAAGTAATTTGTAATATTTTGTTATAACTTAATTATGTATCAAATAATTAATGTTCACGTCTCATAGAAAAATAGCAAAACATGATTTATTTCTGAAACGCAACATTTTAAAATTATTGTTATAAGAAGCTCTTAAGATTTAACAAACTTTGAGGAATTTCTTTTCCAACTTTATCTCTGTCACACAATAATTTATGATGCATTTTTAAACATTCGTTACCAGAGAATTATCTTTGAAAGACATATTTTTAAAAATGAGCTTTCATATAACTTCATCATTTGCGCTCCAATTTTGATACGGTGCAATAATTAAGGTACACATTTAACAAACTGTCATCACTATATGCATCGTTACTTAAATGTTACATAATTAGAAAAGGATGGGTACTCCCTTTTTAAGAATGACGAGCCTTGTTTTAATTGCCAAAATCTGAAGTTTTCTATCGAAATAAATCCTACTGACAATAGCATACTGTAATCATCAATTAGTAAATAAGCTGAGAAGTGAAAACAAAAGAAAAGACATGTAAGCAACAAACAATTACTTGAAAAGAAACAAGAAAAAGATCAAAATAAGTACCCTTAGAAAGTAATATTGGAACTAAGAATGAAAATTTCACAGGAACTGAAAAGAGGCTTTTATCCAATTAAATGTTCAGGACAGTAGGGTATTAGCCATCGTAAAAGAGGATTTTACAGTTTGGATTTGTTCTTTGGATATTTATTTTCTTCTTAGGGGAAAATTAAATAAGCTTTTAAAAAGGCACAAATCCAATGAGGAGGAAGTCAATGAATATCAAGAACAAGAAAGTTTTGAAGGATTTTGGTAAACCCAAACTGATTTCGTAATGGTGGAGATAAATTGCATTTTCTAATCAACTGCTTAAAGAGAGCATTATTTTTTGGACTTTGTACAACTTTACGGCTTGGTGATTTATAATGTAGGAGCTTAATAAAAGCAATCATTTGTTTGTTAAGCACGTATAATAATACAGCTAATTTCAAAGGATTTGTTTGTGTTTGTTTCCTCGGAAAAATAAAATAAAGATGAAAAATGATTGGAAAGGTTTGAGTGAGAGAGTAATATACTATTTATTGAAACACTATTGTTGAGTGTAATGAGATACACAACTCAAAAAAATAAACAATGTTAAATTTTGGCATAAAGAATAAGCTTGAAGCAAATTCGACTATTCTGCAACCTTAATTTTGTACTAGGATTTAAAAACATAGTTAAGAGTAATATCAATACTTTTTGACTCATTGTTTTCCTTTGAGAATACCAAGTAGCTAAGTTGAGGCAAACGTACTTTAAATGGTTTAAGAATCATGTCATAAAATTAACTGCTTAAGTTCAGCTTTGAAATTTTAATGGCATAGTAATAAAATTATTGAAAAGTACTACAAAGTTAAAAGTGTTAAATATTTGATTTGATTTTCATTTCAATCTGTTGACATGTTCAAGTGAAAATTAAGTTAAATTTGTGTAAAAATTTGGACTCATTATTATAAAAATTGTTACCCACTTAATCATATACTCTGCAAGAATATGTTCTGTACTTAAATACTAACTGGATAAATCCAGAAATTAAAAGGTCTTTAAATATGGAACCGAGTTTATTCTGACTAGCTTAGTTCAATTTGAAACAGTAAATATTAATAATCAAAGTAAAATTTTAAATTTAAATAATTCTTTTCTATAGGTTATTTGTCAAAAGTACATTACTTTGGAAGTTTAAATTCATATTTCAGTAAATAAAGGCATGCTTAGTGCATTAAAAATATCATGCGGATTTCTTGAATTTGATGCATTTCTGAATTAGTATCCAAACTTTAACGTACTGCATTACAAAAATTAAGGAATTGTAATATGACTCAAATAGTATTATTAAAAAAAACATAAAAATCTTTACAGGCATTGACTGTGTTACTTTATTTATTCAGTATCTGATTACTCGTATGCAATAACTTATATACCTAAAATACTAATAGAGGCTAATAATATATTTCTGAATGTCATTTTTTAATTTAAAAAAAAAAATTGAAAGGAAAGAAATGATATAAATAATATAACATGAAATAAATCTGATTAAGAAATATAAATTGTGGGACAGAAAAGGGAACCTAGGATTTCTAATCTTTTAAGAAAATTTTAAGAAATTAATCATGTTTGTTACAGGCATATAACCATGATATGTAAGATGAAACAAATAAATTTTTGATATGATCAGTCAAAAATCCTACTTATGTGATACAAATAGAGGACAATTATGACTAATAATGTATGCTATTTAGGAAGATTAATGTAAAAGAATTTTTTACTTTGAGTTGGAATGCTTGAGAAAATTTTAACATTGTGAATTTGAATAACTACAGGGAGTCCTGTTTTGTGGATGAATAATTTTAAATTTAAAATTAATGTACGTTTAATTTCTATATAATAAAGACTGTATAACAAAGATCTTTCCTCTTCTACTATTTAAAAATCTATGAAACATTTTTCTTCCGCAAGTATTAGTGTCATTTCAGTGACACACACACTTTCAATTCTGGATAAAATAATATATTTGTAAAACATATATTGAGCAAGGAGATTTTTTTGAGCATTTTTCGGGTTCCTTAGATCCTAAATAATAAATATTATAAATAAATAAACTATAACATTTTACTAGTAAAATGTTATCTATATTTTATTTGGTATCCTGAATAAATTTTACTAATATTTGTTATTCTTAAACTGTAGATTTCATTACTTCATCATTGTTTAAATCTAAAATCTTATCATAGTGTTTATATTTTCAAAATTAAACATTTTCTATTTAAAAACACTTTAACGTTAATTTTTTTTTCTGTTTCCTTTTATCGATTCAAGTCACTTCTATTTCTAAGGGTTAATTTCTGTTCATTCTCATATCGATCCTGTATATTAATTTAAAACATATTGAACGAGTATACAGAGTGATGGAAAATTCTTAAGTGAGTGAAAAATTATCAAATTTTTCATTGAGGAATAAAGAAAGTTTTAAATCTAGCTTTTCACTTCGTTTATTAAAGCAGTTTGTAGCAGTCAAACTGTAAAAAATAAGTTTTGAATTTAAGATAAAATTTTCCCTCTGTACCTAATAAGTTTTTACATTTAACCAAGTTAGAAACTTCATGATAGAAACAATGTTGGTACTTAATGATATATTAATGTTTCATGTTGTTCTAAACTTTTTATTAATGATTAATAACATTTTATTAGTTGTTTTTATATAAAAATATTTTTATTTTTTTCTCTTTTTATCATTTTTCCAGTACAATGTGAGACATATAAACAATATTTAAAAATATCATGCTAATTGTTTCAGTAATGCGTCATGGTTTTTAAAAGTAATAGTATTCAAATTCTCAAAAGGAAAAAAATGTGTGACAGTAAAAATAATCACTTACGAAGTTTCATTTTTTACTTTGTAACTTATGATGTAGAAATAATTTTCAAATTAATTTCTAAGTGTAAGAAATTATGCAGTCATTTTTAAATGCAAAAATATTCTTCATTTTTTAAATTCTTTAATGAAACCTAAAACGGATGGAAAATACTTTTTACTGACCAATACTATATTAAGAATTTCTATAGGCTTAACATTGCAAATAAAGATAATTATCTTGAATATACAGCTCATTTATGATGTTGTGTTACTTTATATTTCGAGTTTATTATTCAAACAAGATATCTCCCAATGTCTTTAAAGAATTCAAAAAGATTTTTTATTGTTTCTAACAATCATGCATTCTTGACAAGGGATTTTCTGATCTTTAAGAAAGAAACTACTCGAAAAAATTTATAAGCTCTACAAATTAACTTCTTAGATCAAGATCTTATGCTTTAAGAAGAATTTTTAAAACATTTTGGTACTTGAGAAATATCCTATAAAATAATTTTTTAATTATTTCTAAGATCTTCTGAGAACTTATGAACTTCAGCAATTGATAATGCATTCTTTTATTTACTTTTAACATGTTGATCAATTTCCTTCCATATGTTGCTCGTTTATTCTCTTTCTAAAGCAAATGCAGAAAATAGCTTCTAAAGATCATGAAATGAAAGTATCAGAAAGTAAATAATAAACGGGAGTTTGATGTTTACTTTAGGGAAAAGTTAATCGAAATAAAATTATATCTGTAAATATTTATAATCATTTTTATGGAGTACTTCAAAAGTTAGAGAAAGTTATTAATACTTACGTAGGAGAAATGAAACTGTCATTAATACTTTTTTGAATTGAATGCTCATACTTAATTTCCGGTAGAAATTTCTACAAAGAAATATTACTTTTTCTTCAGCTGTAAGAAATCTTTTAGGAGAAATTAATAATGCAGTCAACATATTTGGTATCAAAAGGATGAAGAATAACCAGATGGTCATAAAAAAGGGAACAGAATACATATCTATATGGATTCAAAAAGGAAAAGACTATTGAAAGAACAGTGTTTGTACAAATAAACATTTCCCCCAACAAGGAGAACAAGCAGATGTCCTTTAGTAGGAAATATGATCTCTTTTGTCAGAAATATTCAGTTGTATTATCTGTTCATACTCAACAAAAG